>CAWUFW010001602.1:127500-255000 GCA_963921515.1 Calotriton arnoldi | reverse complement strand
TTCACTATAGCCCGCAGATGTTGCAAAATACGGTTAAAAACTTGCAGTTTAGTGCTACCAACATATTTCAACTTGCAGGAGCATTCTAAAATGTAGACTGCAAAATCCGTTCTGCATGTTAATAAACCCTTGATCTTAGTAGGTCTGCTTTCAAATGCTGTAGTAAATTCAGTACTATTGATCCCAAATTTACAAGCTCGACAGGAGCTGCACTTGTAAAAACCATTTCTCTTAGATAACCAATTTGATGAAGCAATAACCTCAGGGCTAGTTTTAACCAGTGCATCCCTCATAGAGGGTGCACGTCTGAAGGTTAAATCTGGCAATAATTGTGAAAGGGTTAAATCAGTCTTAATAATAGGCCAATGTTTATAAATGATCCTCCTGAATTGTTTATCTTGACGGCTGTAAGTAGTGATTAATCTTATTGTACCACTAGGCCTAGACACGTCAGTGATAGAATCTTGGGAAGTGGAGCTGGTATCAGATTTAGCTGTGTTCAAACATTCTTCTCTGGTATGGCTATTTGCTCCATTCATAGATAATCTCAGGTCCCTATCATTGTATCCTCGAGCTTTGAATCTTATAAATGCTTCAGTTTGACATATTTTAAGATCCTGTTCTGAATTGCAAATTCTCCTTATCCTTAAAAATTCCCCATAAGGGATACTTTTAATAAGGTGATTGGGGTGGGAACTGCTAGCATGGAGTACCGCATTACCTGCGGTACTCTTTCTGTGGAGTTTAGTGCAAATGGTATCATTCCTAATGTATAGCTCAACATCCAGAAATTGTACACTTTCCTTACTAACATGAGCAGTAAAATTCAAATTCAATTCATTCTTATTGATGTCATTGACAAAACTAAAAGCAGATTCAATAGAGCCATTCCAAATTATACACACATCTATGAATCGCCACCAATATTTTACATGTGCATCATACAGTTCTTTGTGGGCGGTTCTGAGGACGTGTTCCTCCCACCAACCAACGTGCAAGCACGCATAGCTGGGAGAAAAACACGCCCCCATCGCCACACCACGTAACTGTTGATGGACCTCCTTGTTAAAAATGAAATAATTATTAGTAAGGCATATCCTAATCATATTCAAGAGCATTTCATTATGTTGATAAAATTCAATACTTTGTTTAGATAAAAAATATTCAACCGCTGCCAAACCATCAGTATGGTGAATGCTGGTGTACAAAGAACATATGTCCATAACAATAA
This sequence comes from Calotriton arnoldi, assembly GCA_963921515.1. NCBI lineage: Eukaryota > Metazoa > Chordata > Amphibia > Caudata > Salamandridae > Calotriton > Calotriton arnoldi. Next base: position 253,769 of record CAWUFW010001602.1, on the reverse strand, counting down.
AGACATAGTCTTGTTTCCACTCCACCACTTCTAATTTAGACGAAAAATGGCCCGTATCTCGTATATACGATGGTAAATTTGCCACGAATTCATGTATAAAATAGTCCACATACTTGGACATCGGTTCCAGTAGACTTTTTTGTGCGGATATGATGGGTCTCCCAGGTACAGGTATTTCATTCATATATACCTTCGGGATGAAGTATAACACTGGGGTGGTAGGGTAATCATTTAAAAAAAAAAAAAATTCATTCTTGCTCAAGAGCCCCATTCTTTTCCATTGGAATAGGTCTTTAAAGGTGGATTCCTTAATACGCCTAAGGTCATTAAAGGTGGCTTTTCTATAGCATGCATGGTCACTTAAATGTCGTTCTGCTTCTCTCATATATAGTTCCCTGGGCCAAAGCACAATATTTCCGCCTTTATCTGCCTTATTGATGATGTTTCCATTGCTCTGCAGTTTGCGCATAAGTATAGAGTATTGTTTTTCATTACATTTCCTTTGTTTATCCTTGCGCAACACACTTCGATTTAACTGCTTAAGGTCTTCCACTACACAATCGCTGAATATATCGATTGTGTCTTTCGGCATCAATGGTATAAAAGTAGAAGGCAGACGAAATGGTGTTGGAGTCAGAATGTTGCGCTGAACGCCCAGTTCCACAAGATTCTCTTGAGTGGAGCTAGTGTCATTTTCATCATTCTTGGCCAATGCATGCATCGTTCTTAACAAGTTGATGTCAGATACTTGAGTGGTGGTTTCATTGATTTTGTTTAATTTGAAATGTTTTAGGAGTTTTAGTTTTCGGATGAATTTAAATACATCCACACGTGACTGAGTGTATTTAAAACTGTTTGCAGGGCAAAATGATAAACCCAAAGACAGCAGTTGGAGTTCAGCAATAGATAGTTCAACCTCAGATAAATTAATGACTGTATTGTCCGGTTGTTTGACCTCTTTTATTGTTTGGGCCACTTCTTGCCTCTGCCCCCTCTGCCGCCTGAGTTTGCGCCTTTGTTTTCTACATTCATTGCGCCGTCGCCGCTTTTCTTCGTAGGATTGTGAGACCAAAGTGTTTGGCGGCGATCCTCGATTAAAAAACCCAGTTCCTCAGAGGGTGTGAAATTCGTGGGTAATTTCGCTAATTGATTGCTGGTCCTGCTATCATCCGAGTCATAAACACTACTTGCTGAACTGTCATCCGTGTTTGTTAATTCATTGCCCATTTGAATCGCAGTACTAATATATATTTATATTTTAAATAAACAGTGGGTTCCGCCATCATGTAGTTATAGTTAGGTCATCATAGGAAGAGCATTTTCGGTTTCGCTAATAACGTTGGTGCTGTTTGATAAATCCTCAAGAAACTTTCCATTTTCAGTGAATATAAATATTCACTTGAAAAAAAAGGTTAAACTGACCTTATGACTATAACCTCACTCTAACCTTTGTTGCTTTCAGTGACTATATATAGTGTTTAAACACAATTTTTTTTTAACCTTTTCTGAACGGATTTACAGCAAACTAATCACAGGTCCTTCTTTGAGGGTAGTTCTACTTTCAATCCAGGTTAGGTGTAATTCCATTCAGTCATTTGCCTGTATTGAGAAGCAAAGAATTCTATATATGAGAAGCTATGCGTCACTCTAACCTTTGTTTTTTTCACTGAATATATACACTGGAAAATAAAAAATAAAGGTTAAAGTGACTTTTCAGTTAGATTAGGTGCTAAAACCTTCTAGTGTTAGGCAAGTTTGGTGTAATCTGTTTAGTATTTTTTCTGTAGCAGACAGCAAAGTTTCTGAAGGAAGTTAAAATGGGAAACATTCATGTTTTGAGCATCCATTTATTTCCCCGCCTCCGACAGATCTAAAACTGGATATGCTGAAACTTAGCGAGGTTGGAATTTGACTGGAAAGTTTTGTGTAGATTTGGTAAGTAGGGCCAAAGTTATAAACAATTCAAAAATTGCCTTTTCAATGCAAACTCAGCCCTAACCATATCTACAGAGTAGCTGTCAGGAACTCTGTAATTACACAGAGATGATAGACACTGTGTAGTTATGGTTAGGCTTTCTCCCATAGGAAGCCTGTGTTCTGGTTTGCTTATATCTTTAGTGCTGTTTCACTAACTAGCATAAAGCTTTTTAACCTTTTGCATAATTTAAATGCATTTTTGATTCCTTATTTAAACCATGTTCCACTGTATCAAGATGTAGTAGCCATTAACTTTCCTATATACTAAACTAGGGTCAGAGCACATAAATAACTTATCTTGGGGTTTATACCAAAAAAAAGGTAGTGTGCCGTGCTGTAGTGTTTAACCAACAATATGCACATAAGCAATTGCAGAATTCTACATGATGTTCTGTTATTTCAGGATGAGGTTTGATATTAAAGCCTTTATGTAAATAGATTGATCTCTTTATTCAAAGTTTTGTTTTTGAAAACCTATGGGCGAGACAGCATGGATTTTATTAACCGTACTGAAGATTTTCCTTTCTATTCTACAATTGTTGGCAACACGTGATGTACAATCACTGTGCACTAAAATTCCCCAGAATGCAGCTGCCAGGGTTTTGCACAACATCCTCATTAAAAGTCCATGTGACTCCCAAGCCAGTCTGCGCCCGTCCGCGCCCGAACGGGGCCAGGAACCCTGCTCCCCGCCATGCAGGTCTGCAGATATACACAAGAGATCAGCTCTTAGTGCTCAGGCCTCTTAATCTCTCCCTGTGTGAACAGTTGCTGGGCTCCACTAATCTGCATGGCTCCAGAGGAGACTGCAACCAGTGCAGCTTTAAGATGCTCGCCTTCAAGGACCAGCATCAAACGGATCCCAAGCCCCACGATTCCTTTTGGAAACTTGGATTGATTAATGCACGTCAATCCCTAAGCATGCCATTGACATCAGAAATTTGTTAGAGGAAGACACCCTCGATGTACTGTTTGTCACCGAAACATGGCTTAAGGATAGCTCTGGGCCGGACATTAATCTGGCACTCCCTCCAGGCTACCAAGTTCACAGACTAGATTGGGGAAAAAAAACGGGGGTGGAAGTGCCATCATTTTAAAAGTTGCTTTTAAATGCTCTACGACCCCACTCTTTCTCCCAGAATGCGAAAGTGTTCAGTTCAATATCACACTCTCGCCTTCCTGTAGATACTCAGGTGTTCTAGTGTATAGACCGCTGGGCCCCTGCACCACATTCTTAGAGGCATTACCAGATACTCTAGCTAGCCCATCTTTAGTGAAAAACCACATAACAATATTAGGGGACTTCAACCTTCCCTTTGAAGCACTTGACACCCCTTCCACCAAAAGGCTACAGGATGATCTGGAGGCCCTTCAACTTACTCAACTGGTCTCGACACCTACCCATGACAAAGGGCACACATTGGACCTTATATTTTCCAATGACCCCCAGGTTAAGGTATTTGACATAACCCCAGTCCCCTGGTCCGACCACTGCCTTATCCTGTTTAGACTATCCAAACCTGCCAAACAGACTAAGGTCAAGGCAGAGACCATTGCTACTAGGAGCTGGTCGAATCTCGACTCTGAAATTTGGTCAAGCCCCCTGGAGAACACAATGCCCAATCTCGCTGGCAGCATAGAGGAGGACTACCAGCTATGGGAAAACTGGATTGGTCAGTTGCTAGATGCGTGTGCTCCACTGAAAAAAATGCCTAACCAAAAATCTCAGACTAGGAAAGCCCCATGGTACAATAACCATCTGCTGACATTGAAGAAGCAATGTAAGAGACTAGAAAGGGATTGGAGAAAGGAGTACGACCCAGTCCTAAAAGTGAAATACAAAACCTCTATCAGATCCTATCATAATGAATTAAAATCGGCACAAGCTAAATTTTATGAGGATAAAATTATTCAGGCACTTAACTCCCCAAAGACACTTTTCAGAGTAGTTAAAACGCTGACCACACCTTAAGAAATTAATGGATCTCCAAAGGCCACTAAAGAAAGATGCAATGAAATAGCATCTTTTTTTCACAAGAAAGTGACCGATATTTACAGTCTCTTCCAGAATACCTCTGAATCAGCACATGAGGGGTCAAATAAGGCCAGTGAACCGGCTACAGCCCCAAGTCTATCCCAATTCCCTAAACTCGAGGAAGAGGCTATCCTCAAGCTGATTAAGTCCACTAAATCTGGATCTCCTTTAGACTCAGCACCCCCGCATGCGCTTCTCAAGGTGATTGAGGTCATACTTCCCTCACTTATGATTCTTAATAAGTCACTCGAGTCAGGTGTGGCCCCACAACATTGGAATCATGCCGTAATTAGACCAATTCTGAAAAAGCCCCATTTGGATCCTGACATACTTGGTAATCTGCGACCTATCTCGCTACTTCCTCTTCTCGGTAAGCTCCTGGAGAAACATGTCAATCATACATTAGTCAACTACCTTGAGGAGAACAATCTACTCCACCCTACGCAGAAGGGCTTCCGCGCCCAACATAGCACTGAAGCAGCTCTCCTGGCAGTTACCGAGGAACTCAAAGCCCTACTAGATAACGGAGGGTCTGCCGCCATTATTTTGCTCGATCTCAGTGCGGCCTTTGATACCGTCAATCATGCCATACTAAAAGACAGATTAAGGGAAATAGGTATCCGGGACAAGGCGATGGACTGGCTTATTTTTTTTCTGGAAGATCAGTCCTTCCAAGTGATGGAAAAGGACTGTTTCTCTGACCGCCTGCCAATTAAATACGGAGTGCCATAGGGCTCTTCTCTCAGCCCCACGCTATTCAATATATACGTAAGACAGCTTGCCACCATCCTGCAGGAGTTTGGCATTTCGGGTGTATCGTATGCAGACGACACCCAGTTGATTGTCTCTCTGTCCAATGGCCCCAACCAAGGTAACCAACAAATAGTTCCTTGCCTGAACAAATTGTCTCACTGGATGTCGAGCTGTTGCCTAAAACTGAACGGAGAGAAAACAGAACTCATGATATTAGGTAACATGGCCATTCCCAGGCCACTGAATAATTGGCCATCATGCATGGGAAACCCACCTGTTCCTAAACCTGCTGTAAAAAATGTAGTTAACTGGCTGGATAGCACCTTTGCTATGAACCAACAGGCAAACAAACTGTCTGGTATCTGCTTCGGGCTTTTAAGAATGCTCAGAAAGATACTGGAGCTTATCTCAGAGCAGTTAAGGAAAACCGTCCTGCAGTCCCTTATAGTCTCACGCCTGGATTATGCTAACTCTCTCTACCTAGGCTCACCAAAGTATGTGATAGAGACTTCAGACTGTGCAGAACGCGGGGGCTAGGCTTGTGTTCAAACTCCCTAGACACATATCTGTAAGAGAATCCCTTAAACAGCTCCATTGGCTGCCAATTGCAGCAAGAGTCAATTTCAAATCCCTATGCATCGCTCACAGGGCAGTAAATAATAAAGGCCCAGAAAAACTTGGAAATCTGATATCTGCCCAAGCCCCCACCAGACTACTAAGGTCCTCCCATCTACACCTCCTCCGTACTACCAGAATAAAAAAATCAAGATGGGGAGGAAGATCCTTTGCACACCTGATTCCTAAACTGTGGAACGAGCTCCCTCATGACCCAAGAGCGTTGCAAAACGAATTGGCTTTCAGAAAAAAACTTAAGACCTGGCTGTTTCCCTTATATCACTAATAGGCTCCGTTCTTACCATAGGACTCATCAGCGCAGGGAAGCCTTAGGGTAGCCATGCGCTATACAAATCCCAAAATCAATCAATCAATCAATGATGTTTTTGTGTCATGGACTGGCGATAGTGGCTTACACAATTTTTACAATGGTTAAGTACTTGATCAAGTGGCATTGAATTCACCATGACTTATAGTCCATATTAAATTACTGTTGTAGATGTCACTAATAAAGTACAGAGTACTAGAATGTATACTACCCATTTTGATAAACCCACAGAAACAAATACAGTGGTGAAGTACACCAGTCACCATCCGCAGAGCATTCTTTATAACCTGCATTTTGTGCAGTTTGAGTTTATGCAGAAACTGCAAACAGAGGAAATACTAATTTGAGAGTCATATCACTATTGCCAGATTTTCTGAGAAAGACTATCCAATCAGATTACTCAAGTAAGCTAGAAAAAGAGAATGCTTTGTACCAGAAGAATGTCAATTGACTATTCCCAGTAAAAAAAAAAAGAAAAAAAACCAGGCATGAATAATTTATTACTTATGAAAACTTACTGTCCAGTAAACAACCAGATAAAAAGTACCAAATAAACATTGGGGCATTCTGAGCAGCATTGACAAGCCTAGTTTGCTTTCAAGGGAGGCAAAAATATCCTCAATAAGGTTGTGAAATCTATGTTGCCAATAGACATTAAACCTACTCTCAAGTTACAATGGGGATTGCCTTCCGTTACTGGACATTTTACATCTTATAACTGTAAGGCATTTGATTTACTATTGTTACAAAATTCTTTGGTGTATGAGGGTCACAGACCTCCAGGAAAGTAAAGGCACAGATCCTGCACCATAGAACATAAGGTGCAACCCAGCGGGTGCACCTCTGGTTGAACAATGCAGCACATCACACCACCTACCAGAGGATATTAGATGAGAGTTGACTGAACACATTTTACCCAACACAGGAGGTGGTGACATATTCAGTGTTCTACTCATTTGTGAATGTAAAAGGATTTATGGAGTTAACTCTTTAAGTATGGGACTTAATGAATACGATTAGTGAAGTATTCTGGCTAATACCAAAAGATGCAATATGACTCATTTTCCTCCTGTGAAGGTTTTTTACTGATTTAATACCCTGTTTGAACTGTGAAATGATGCTTAGATACTGTCACATATTCTGCGACCACACTATATTTCTTCTTAGGACTATAACTAATATCATTATGCCTTTGCTCCAAATACAATTTGATAACCAAATATTTCTCTATCACAGTGTCATATGTTGATATATGGAGGGTGCATAATTATATGTAATATGTTAAATCAAAGAGGTATATTACATGTAATTTGATTATACTTAAAATTCTTGATGCTCTTCTACCACTAACCCTCTCCTGATTAAATTGTCACAAACATTGATTTCAGACCCACAAGATTAAATTCTGCTTGTTACTGCTCATTACATTTGTGGGTTGACTGTTTTTTTCAATATATATCCTATGTTTGTTTTTTCATGCAGAAAACTGCATGTGTATAATTTTTCTCTACTTGATGTATGAATGATATGACCATGTGGTATTTTAATCCTACTGTTTATGGTGGGTGACATCCCATTCTATTGGATAATTTATGAATGAAATCTACCTTAAATATCACTGCAGAATTTATTGTTGTTGATATGACATTGTTTCCATTTCAAATAAAAATAATAATAATGATGATAATGACTGGTGTTACTCATATATAGGTAATTAGATACCTATGCTTTCACAATTTGGCCCGATTATGACTACGGCGGTCCGTAGTTGTGGTGGCGGTACGTGGACCGCCAGACTGGCGGTCCACCCCCGTATTAAGACTTTGGCGGTTGGACCACCACTGGACCGCTGCTACTGCCGAGGATCTGCAATCTTGCAGTGGTAGAGTAGCGGTCTGAGGAAGTAATATGCCAGCTGTGCTGCTGTGGCACCACCGAGCATGGTGTGCCTGCCATGAAAAGGGTAGCAGTGAAGGAACTAAGGGGGCCCTGGTGGTGCCCTCTGTGCATGGGGGTGCATGCAGAGGGGCACATGGTGTGCCCCCCTGTATTTCTGCAACTCCAGTTCCTGTATGGGAAGAAATGCACATTATGGTGCTCTTCCCATGCAGGAATGTGCCTTGGTGGTCCCACGGTGCTGCCTTTCATGGCTCCCCTTTGAGCCTTAGAAAGGCACCGCTGTGGGACCACCGCAGCAATCACCGCCCGCCAGGATTAAACTCTTAATCCGGTGGGCGATCTGACTTCGAGTTTAGCAGTCTTCCTGCGTGACACTGGCGTGGTGGCCTGCAGGAAGACCGGCAAACTCGTAATCAGGCACTTAGTCTTTTTCTGCTTTCTATTTTTCATTGTCTGTTTTCTTTTGGCACTTTACTAGTCAGCTTCAGTTTTATTTTAATTTCTCCCTTGGATTCATTCATTACTTTTTTGGGAGCACTTCCATTCCAGCCGCCATCTTGAATTTGCCATTATTTCTCTGGTGTTCAATGTGGACACGTGTTGTACCATTTCCATTTCCAGCTATGTGCCATCCTCAGTCCATTTTAGTGAGTTTAATTTTTTCAACATTCTATATCACAATGGGGCATTCTATACATATTATTTTCTGCTCTATTGTTCGTTCTTCAAAGCCCCATATGGATTTCTTTCTGTGCCTATTTTTAAAAGCAATTCCTGCCAGTGAACTGCCTGACCTGGTAAGTGGTGCTTCCATTTGCCCACTATACATCTATATTCTTTTTTTTTTTTTTAACTTTTTATTAACACAGCTCATGAGACCATACAACATGTACTTGCAGCAACAGTTCATTATTACGCCGAATACATATATCAACAGGGGATAGGAGCATGGGAGACCCGCTCTGGGGAGTACCAATGGCATTTCCCCTCACTCATCTCCGATTGCCCCAGGATTTCTATACCGCTTCCAGGGCACCCAGACCTTTCCCTATTTTTTGGCACACCCCCTGCTTTTGTACACAACTGCTGCGGCCCTTTGGCACCAGTCTAGGTCTTGCTTCCAATCTTCTAATTGCGGGGGTGCCTGCTTCCCCCAGCATCGGGCAATCTTACGTTTTGCCACCCCCGCCGCCAGGACCAGCCAGATTTCCGCGTGCCTGGGCCAGGCTTCTTCGCCCTTGATCATTAAAAGCAGCCACTTCGGGTCGATTGGGACCACTTTCCCCATCACTCTGGACAGAGTGTCTGTAACCCCAGCCCAGAATGATGCAATCTCAGGGCATTCCCACAGGATATGGAAGAAGGATCCCTCTTGGTGGCACCCCCTCAGGCAAAGCCCTGATTGAGTTCTACCCCATTTGTGGAGGAGTGTGCGGGGATAGTATGTGCGATGCAGGATTTTCAACTGTACCAGTCGGAATCTGGCTCGTATTGCTACCTCTCTGGGGCCTTGTAGCGCCTCTTGCCAACTTTCATCATTGATACTGCCCAGGTCAATAGACCACGCTGTTCTTAGAGAGATCAATGGGTCTGGGCTGTTGTTGAGCAGCTTCCGGTAAATCGTGGATGTGGGCTTTCCCGCAATAGGATCAAGCAGTAACCGGTCCTCCAATGGGGAGTACTCCGGTATGGATGCGCCCCTCTGCACGTGTACCCTGAGGGCGTGGACTAATCTGATGTATTGGTATCGTTGTGACTGGTGCATATCATATTCTTTCCGCATGTATTCGAACGAGCGGGGGAATCACCCTTCCAGATGTCTCCCAAATACTCGATGCCTATTAACCGCCACCCCCGAAACCCGTCAGAGCGGTCACCTCTCGGAGCTGGTCCCCCAACCACAGCGGGGTCCTACCGGTCAGCTTACTTTCCCACCCAAGGAATCTATTGGCATCCTTCCAGCATTGCACTACCACCCTAGTGTGCTCCGGCCAACCCAGCAATGGCTTCCTGGCGTAAAGAAGGGACTCACAGCTGCTGCTGGTCATGACCATCCTGTCCACCCGGTATGCCGGCTCGTTGCAGTCTGCGTATACCCAGTCATTTACAACCTGTAGTTGCGACGCCCAGTAGTACAACTTTACGTCCGGGATTGCCAGGCCACCATCAAACACCCCCCTTTGCAGTTTGTGAAGCGCAATCCGTGGGGACCCTCCATCCCACAGCAGTGTGCGGACTGCCTGTGCGATCCGTTTAAAAGAGTGCGGGGGAACCGGAAATGGCGTGTTTTGTAAAATGTAAAGCAGTCTCGGCAAAGTTAGCATTTTGAATAGAGCCGCTCGGCCCATAAGCGTAAGCGGGAGGGATCGCCAGTGGCTCACATCTGTGTCCAGGCGAGACAGTTGGGGCTCGAGGTTTTTAATCAGGAACTCTGTCTTATCTCGGGTAACATGGATCCCCAAGTATTTGAACCCGTCAGTTACTACCGGAGCCGAACAGCAAGATGGGAGTCGCGGGGGAGGGCCAGAGAGTGGAAAGACCACCGACTTCGCCCAGTTTATGGTGTAGCCGGAGTAGCTGCCGAACAATTCGAAGATATGCAGTACACGGGCCAACGAGTGGTACGGCCGAGCCAAGTACAGAACAATATCATCCGCGTATAGAGACACGCGCTCTTCCCAGCCCCCCGGTGTAACAATGCCCCATATCATGGGCTCCCTCCTTATCCAGTGTGCTAGCGGTTCCAGAGCTAGGGCAAACAGGAGAGGGGACAGGGGGCAACCCTGTCTGGTGCCCCTCCTCAGGGGAAAGGATCTAGACACCGCCCCATTGACTCGTACTCTGGCCACTGGTAGTACATATAACAATTTCATCCAGCTACAAAAGATCGGCCCGCAACCCAGCCGCTGTAGAACCATGAATAGGTAGGGCCATTCAATACTGTCGAAGGCCATAGAGGCGTCCAAGGCCACCGCCGCCGCCTGGGTGGACCCGACTCCTTCTGTCAAGTGGAGTACCCCATACAGCCTCCGTAAGTTGTGGCGGGTGCTCATCCGGGGCATGAACCCGGATTGATCTATGTGCACTAGGTCCGTTATAACTGGCACCAACCGTTCTGCCAGGACTTTGGCTAGGACCTTAGCCTCCGCGTTTATTAGTGAGATCGGACGGTATGAGTCGCACAGGTCTGGGGGTTTCCCTGCTTTATGGATTGTCACTATCATGGCTTCCCTCTGGTCCGGGGGGAGCCGCCCCACTTCGCGTGCTTCAGTGAACATCCGCAATAGGGGAGCTCGTATCACCGCCGCCTGACGTTGATAAATCTCGATCGGGAGCCCATTGGGCCCGGCCGCTTTGCCGGACTGTAGGGCGCTCAGAGCTATTCCTAGTTCCTCCTCTGTGATATCGGCCTCGAGCCTCTCTCGTGCCTCCGAGGACAACATGGGCAGCGCAAAGTCGCGCAGGAATTCCTCGCAGTCCGATTCGGTCCTCGTGCAGACCGGCGAGTAAACCCTCTCGAAGTGGGCCGCGAACGCTTCGGCCATCTCCCCACTGGTGGAACACAGGGTCCCTGACTCATCCCGCACCCCGGATACCTAGGAGCGCTCTCTGTCTCGGCGCTCCAGCCACGCTAGTAGCTTCAGCCCCTTATCCCCAACGTCATACAACCGATGCTGTGTGGCCAGTGCATACGCTCGCGCCTCTCCCTCCGCCAGTGCCTTAAGGTCCCTTTGCTTCAGAGCCAAGTTGTGTCTCAGCTCCGCCGACTCCGTCAATGCGGGATCTCGTTTAGTGTCTCTACCTCCAGCTCAAGCAGTCGAATCTGTAGGGATTCCTCTTTTTTCTGCCCCCCGATTAACGCTTGCGCCTGTCCCCGCAGAACTGCCTTGTATGCCTCCCACATGGTGACCTGGGATTCCACAGAGCCCCGATTCTCCTCTAAGTATAACTTAGACCCCTCGCGAAGCTTGTCACTTATGACCGGATCTCGGAGGCGCCAGGGGTCTATTCTCGGATATGCAACCCTATTCACCTCCGGGCCTCGGAGGGTAACGCATACTGGTGAGTGGTCGGAGATCCCACGCGCCATGTGCCTGGTATCCGTGAAGTCCCCCATATGTGTGAGTCGGGTAAAAAAATGGTCGATTCTGGAAAAGGACCAGTGTCTAGCCGAGTAAAACGTGTAATCCCCGAGCTGAGGGTGGTGTGCCCGCCATATGTCGCACATGCCGAGGGCCTCGATGAAGCCCGCCAGGCCTCGCTCATCCCGTGCACTCGTTGGAGAGTTAGATCGATCTAGGGATGGGTTCATTGCAGCGTTCGTGTCCCCTCCCAGGAGGAGAGTACCCGAAGGGAGATCGGCTAGAAAGGCACCCAGCTTCGGTAGAAAAGTGGAGTGTAGGCCTGGTGGGAGGTTGCAGGAACAGAGTACCACTGAGCGCCCTTCCCAGGCACCCACTGCTGCCACTAGACATCCTGTGTCATCCGCCCACGTGTCAGATATCACCAGGGGTAGGGTGCTGCGCACTAGGATACCTACTCCTCGGGCCCCGGAAGTGTACCCTGCGTGTGCAATCATTTTATAACCAAAGCGATCCAGGGCCTTACACCTATTCCCCCGCAAATGCGACTCTTGGATCAGGACTACATCTGGGGCGTGCCTCTTTAGGTGTTGTAGCACCAGTGTGCGCTTTATTTTGTTGCCCAACCCATTGACATTCCAGGTCCATACCCGCAGGCTAGCTGGGTCACCCATTTTCCTGGAGTTGTATCAGTCGCACTTCTCCCCTCCTACCCCCTGTCTTGTCGCCAGCCATGAACTGCCTCTGTGGATTGCTATTGTGGTCTCGAGCTAACACCCCCCACCCCCAAGGAAAGAAACAAACCCCCTCCCCCCACACCCCCTCCCTGCATCCCTGCTAGGTGAGTCCCCAACCACCCACCCTTGAAACTGGCAGAGTGCCTGTCGCCCCATAGAATCAAGAACAAACGAAGAAACAGGGCTGCGCGCCTGCAGCCAGCATGAAGATGTACTTATCAAATAACTACAACAAGTGCCCATAGTTCAGAGCTCAGCAGGACCCCCGATATCCAAGGCCCCTCTGTCCGCCCGGGCTGCGCCCCTGGAGTGTCCCAGTCGGGATGAGTCTGGCTCGTTACATCCAACTATTTACAAGGGGCACCAACCCGCTCTCCTCTACTAATATGGAGCCACCTCATCCCCCATTTCCCCGCAGTGTGTCCAGTGAAGCACCTCTCCCGCAGAGGCCAGTTCCCAGTCTGCGATGTGCCCCTTCCCATAGTCACTTATCTGGCCGCTGATCCGGTCTCTGGCCGTTAGGTCGCCTCCAGTCCTCGGATTCAGCCTCGGTAGGCTGCTGGTGCGGGTCAGGACGTTCCGGTCTGCCTCTCCGACCCACTGCTCAGCCCTCGAGCCAGTCACCCGCCTCTTCCGGCGTGTCGAAGAAGTATGCTTTTCCGTCGTCTAGGATCTTGAACCTGGCAGGGAACAGCATCATATACTTTACCCCCTGTTCTCGGAGGGCCCTCTTCACTCCATCGAAGGAGCGCCGCTGGCGCTGGACCCGAAGGGTGAAGTCCGGGAAAAAGCGAATGGTGGCATTCTCGATGTGCAGGTCTCCGGTTGTGCGTGCAGCCTGCAGGATGGCGTCTCTGTCCCGGAAATTTAGGATGCGGGCGATGATGGTGCGCGGGGGGGCTCCCGGCCTTGGTTTTCCACCCAGCGCCCGGTGTGCCCTCTCCACGGAGAAGAAGTTTGACAGTCTTTTGGGCTTCAGGTGCTTGAGCACCAGCTCTTCGATGAACCAGTCCGCCGACTGTCCTTCCATTCCCTCCGGGACCCCCACGACGTGTATGTTATTGCGCCGGGCCCTACCTTCCTGGTCTTCAAGGCGGGCATAGATGTTTTCCTGGTTTTTAGTGAGGGAGGCCACTTGCTCCTCCAGTCGCTTAGTTTTGGCCTGGTGGCTCCCAATGCCCGTTTCCGCCACTGAAACCTTCTCCGACATATTCCTGAAGTCGGCTCGTAGGAAGTTCACCTCCTCTGTCACGGAGTCCAATTTTGGCTCGAGGGTGCCTCTAAAGTCTCTGATGGCCCGCATTATATCCTTGAGGGAGGGGTCCGGGTCGCTGTCTATCTCGCGTGGGCCTCCTCCCACCGCTTCGTCTTCACGACCCATGGCGACCGTATACTTATCGATCTGGTTCGCCTGGCCTGGGCCCGATGATTTGGTGCGGCCCATGTCTGCGCACTCAGGTCTCGTCTGCTGGTGTCCGGTCGGAGAGCTGAACCACTGCCTGTCGCTTTCTACTGCTGCCCCCCCGGCTGCGGTATTATGAGGTCTGGGAGCGTCCGGTCCCCAGCCGCCACTGCCCACACCACTCGTGTGTAGACTTCTATTCCGAGGCCCGCCTTCCCCGGGGCGACAGGAAAGTCCAAGCGGCCCCTATCTGAGACCTCGCTGGCTGCCCCGGGCTTCCAGGAAACAGAGCAGCCCCCCGGGCGAGAAACTTTAACGGCCCTGACCCCTTCCGGTGGCCAGGGGGTTCAGGTATCACGGTGTTTCGCTGCTACTCGGGCTTGCACTACGCTTACATGCCCCTTGCTGCTGGTCTTGCGGTGGATCGAGCAGTCTGCGTAATCTCCCGCCCCTCCTCGATTATCGGACGGCCTGGCGTCACCCGCAGCGTCTCTCGGCCCACGGGGTCCGCAGCACTCTCACCCGCTGTATCCACACACTCCGTCTTCCGTTTACCGCTAGGGCGCTGGGGACGGTCCGGCGTACCCGGGCCCTCGCTGCACTCACTCACTTCAGGCGAGCCTCCCGGTGTCGGCTGTGGACCGGATCCGTCGTGCTGTGCGGCTCCACTGTGATCCGGCGCGCCTCTGCGGTGCTCGTTGCTGTTCCGCTTCCCGTGCTCCAGGCGCTGCCTGCAGCGTCGCTCTGCTGTCTGGGCCCGCGGTGCGCACGTTTACCGCTGCTCCTCGCTGTGCATCCGTCCCACCGCCTGAGCGCCGGAGGGAGTTCGAGGGGTCTAGTGGTTACACAGCGCCGGCCGCCATCTTGGGGTCTGTTTTGCCGCCGTAGGTCACCGGGCCCCCCTGCCGTTATACAGTGCAGCTTTGGCCTCTGAACCCCGCTGGGTGTAGCGCCACTATTCCGATGCACAATGCGGTCGTCGGGAGCCCTGCCGATTGCCGGATTCTGCCGGATGTCTGGGCTAAATCGCCGATTGCAAGCGCAGCGCGATCAACCTGCGCCCATCTTCTGCGGCAGCAAGCCACGCCCCCATACATCTATATTCTTATGAATAATAAGATTTTTGTTAGCAGACAAATATGTTTCAATTATAGATTCTATATTTTGTTAGCTTTGGGTAGGCTGGATTTAAGGAATTCTTTTATCATCTAATCATTGCTTGGTTTGCCCCAATCTACCCTAAGTAGTTTATTCTAATTGTTGCAGAACTTTCTCTGTGGAAAATAGGACCAGTTCTGGAAAACGTTCCATGACTGCCTGAGAAATTCAACCTTTTTTCATATGCACAGCCATTAGTCACACTTAGCACCTATCATACCCATTTCTTCCAGCTGGAAACAATATCCATGGACTATAAACACAAACTTGCACACCTCAAAATCCTACACAGATTGGACTTTACGCCTGCCAAATTAAACAAATTCGACAGCACCAGATCACCAGTGCCCCCACTGTCACCAGCCCCAAGTTGTTTTTTTTCATCTTGTATGGAAATGCAGATATGTAGCTGCCTATTGGAAGGACATGTTATTTATGTTATCCAGTGTACTTGAGTAGGAGGTTCGGAACTTGCCAAAAGTGGCTGTGCTTATATATGTTGCCTACATACCAAAGCCTGTAAGACACCTTCTTGTAATACTATTACTACTTGCTAAAAGAGAGATAGCTCTTCACCAGATGAACGGTCCGGTGCCTAGGATAGCTGGGTTTCTTAAAAGCATCACTGTCTGAAATATAAAGGCTGAACCGTCTACTACTATGCAGCCTATTCAATCTAGACCTATAGATATATTGGGCCCTCTGCGAATATACTTGGAGCAACAGCAGGTGGACCCCCAGGTGCCAGATCAGCTTTGTCATGAGATGAAACAGTTTAAAGTTACTTACTGAAATTGGGTTTAGTTCTGTGGGCACAACCCTTCAGGGTATTATGTAAGATTATATATTCCTAATAGGGATCAGTCACAAGTAGGATTGTATTTTAGTGTGGACTCTGGACTTACTTGCTAAACATTGAAATGTTGTAAAGTCGAGCATGCTCTAGGTATTTGTTAATGGTGTTGGAACTGTGAAACATATTGTATGTATTGATAAATAAGTAGAAGTTCAAAATAAAATGAAGCCTTTCTGTTTTGCAGGGAGCTGTGATAGTAAAATGCTTAGTGAAAATAGTCCTGAAATTACATTCCACAAACAGGCATGTGGGTCGAAACATCAACATAACTCATATTTTGGATTGAATCCTACTTTGAAATAATATCAAGATTTTGAACATCAATAAACTAATGTTTGTAAAAAAAAAAAAAAACACTGTAGCAGCCAAAACAGCCTGAGTTTGTTTCCAATTCCCACATCTCATATGAACACTGTGTTACCCATTCACCTGCATAGCACCTATTCAACTAATAAATCTACTATTACTATGGCTTTATATGTCATATTTTCAAACTTTATGTGCATATATTTTGCTCTTTTTCATCAGCTCACCTTAAGAACTATTGTTGAAAATGATTGCTAACTGCCTTGTACATTGAGTGTTGCCAACAAGAATAAGAATTTCAGTTGAATGTTTTTAAAGGGACACATTGTAGCCTTATAGCCCGCCATAGTGGGCTATACTGGCCATTAAAGTCCCGCTCCAGCGTTAAAGGCCCGAGCCGAAGGCGAGGGCCTTCAACAAAGGAGCGGGCCTTTAAAGGCCAGTATAGCCCAGCTACGGCGGGCTATAAGGCTATTAGACAGAGGGTAGAATGTTCTACCAAATAAAATAAAGGCCACAGGGAGCCCAAGGGGATTTAAATCCCCTCAGACTCCATGAGGCCTTTGTTCACAGCAACAGCTGTGAACGACAAACATTGGAATGTTGGAGCTCCGGGCTTTTACCAGCCATTAGAAGCCCAGAGCACTCCATTGTCTTCAATGAGGCTCCCAGCATTCCAATGTTCTAAAATCGTTTAAACCCCTGGTTCCTCGGAATACTAGATATCCCTTTAGTAAATTAAGTCAGTTTCCAAGATAGGCACAGAAAACTCTATAGTTGAAAGGACAAGCCTGTACCACAGGAAGAATCTAAAAGAGATCTAATTTCTTGGAAAATACAGTTGTGTATGGTTCCACCAAACCAAAACAATGACACATTCTAAAATTGTATTACAATATTGTGAGCTACCAGTCAATAAGCAAGAGAGTGGCTCCTCAAGGGTGCAGGACACATTTTGTCAGTTAAGCCAATAACCACATAAGAATGGTTATATCTTAGATGTCTGCAGAAGCCTGAAAGAGTGAACCCTCTCACAGTGGATAAAGGCAAATGGGTGCCATGAGCTACTGAATTGACAAAATTATCTACATAACCACAAAACAGTAATGCAAAAGAATGACACATTACTAACACATGATCTATAGCAAGTAATGCCCTTCCTTATATAAAAATATACATTGAGGCATCTCACTTATTGAATTCAGCTATCGGTTCACAACACTGCAGAAACACTAGCGGAATCAAACCACTTTCCAGAGTGTTTTATGTAATGTTTAAAGTAATCTCAATGGTCTTTCTTCAATTATATGATAACTTTAGGGACTATGACCTTTTCATTCTGTTTGCCACTAAAGAAAGGGAGGGGTGTGAGAAACAAGTGCATTAAAACTAGGGTGCAGGCAACCATAAAAGCTTTACACATTACCTCGGCGATCCTTACATATTTGTTATCAATACATTATGGAATGTTAGCTTTAAGAATCCTTAAACTACGTTCAAAGAGTTACTTTGTTAAGCATCTAGTAGCATCAGTCAAAGCTATACAATTAGTCTGAGTGCTCTTAAATAGGACACATATCCTTTTCATATGCATCCTAACATTCCCTGCTACCAATGATCTGCCTAACAATTTGTCTTCTTTTATTTAAAGCAGCTCCAACATGGGAAGCTGGATTGGCGCCTTGTCAGTCCCAAACAACACTTTCATATCAGGAAGATCTACCCTCTGCAGGGCTGCTCTTTGTTAAAGAGGTCACAGTGAAGGAAATACCTAATAGATTGGCAGCAATCAAAAGTTACTAACAGGTATCATGCCAGCAACCTTAAAAGAAAGTCTCTTTGCCAGAGGAGCCTTCAAATTTTAGCCACATTTTCTAAGGAGTGGCGCTCAACCAACTTCAGGCTGTTATGGACTCAGAGTTTTTGGCATATTATAATATTAACATCTGGGTGTGAGTAACTAGACTTAAATTAAGCAAAGAAAGAGTTGATTAAGTTTGAACTGCTCCATAAACCACTTTCATTTTCTTGGACAATCCTGTTGAGCCCACTCCTTCCATCTTGCCTGCTGTAAAGAGCCTTGATGCTTTGTTTGACCATGACAGGTCCTTCTTAATGCAATTTGAAAAGTGATAGAATGTGAAACTATTATCTTAATTTGGATAAACACTGCACGGCTGGCAACCCCCCCATCAAATCGCTCACTCTGACTCAGTTGAATTACATTAATGCATTCTATATTGCCGTGTTGTGTTATGCCATCAATAAGTTCCTACATATTAAAACTGTTGTAATCAAGGCCATCACTCCAGCAATGAAGAGGTCAATCTTGCGGTCGGTGTCCAGAATAAGACAAGTTCAAGATCCTATGAATGGGATGAAGGCTCGGTCTTCGTTAAGTCAACAATTAGAAGGTAAAATCCTACTCTATTCCTTAGGTCAAGTATAGGTACTCTGCTTTTTTTCTAAGGGTGACATCAGGAGAATTACGTTGCCAGAGCAGAGAGTAAGGTCCTAAATGGCACCTTATGGAAAAAAGGCTAACTTTGAAAGTTTAGAAAATCTCCTCAAAACAGAATCATTCCTTAGAGTTAAATGTAACTTTTGTGCCATTCTTCTTAATTAGGGCAACACACCTAATGTGAGTTCTTCCAACTTTTCACCCAGAGCAGTATGACGTGCTACGTGGTGGCCATTGGGATCGGTTGTTGAGTGGTATACAAATCTAGATATGACATAAAGCATATTCAAATAGTTAGAAATAATCCTCTGAAGGGAGTCCGTTGGTTTCCAAAGTATCTAATCTGGTTGTTGAAAGATAAACTATTCTTATCCAGCCAAGCTTTGGTCTAAATTCTTCCTTTTGACTCATTTGACCCAAAATTTTAATTTTCCGGCATTTGCCCTCTGGCAAAAACTTCCAAATTATTTTTCTCTCTCATTGTTCTGATGATGTAATCAATAATTACTATGGTGAGCAAAGAAAGGAGACGCAAGACACACTTGTGGCAATGAATTCTATAGGTATAGGTGTTCAAAGTAGGTCCAAGAGGGCTGGTTCAATGCCAGAGTTTCAGGATACCACCTTAAGGTAACTTTACCCACCATTGAACATATTGTGGACTTTAACCAGTGTTTAATGTGGAAATCCGGCATGGATTTTGTGTGAATGGATTAAGAGGTAAATAAGACTGTGTGTCTGGTTCTGTGAATGGGACTATGAAATTATGAATTGTTGTGTGTGGGTGTGCTTAGGCTGTGCAGGTGGATTATTAGGTTTATTAGGGCGAAGAAATAGTAAGACTGTGGGGTTGCATGGATAGGTTTGTGATTGACTAGATTGGTCTATTTGTGTATAATTGTATGAGTTGCACGATTAAACCTCTCCAGCATTGTAAATACATCTCATTAACAGAACATTCCCTGCAAGGGTGACAGGAGTGCATGCTTCATTCATATACACAGAACATCTGCAGCAAAGGCAGCAGCAGTGCAAGTTTTCCTAAAACCCAGAATAGCTACCGCTTGTGCAGCAGCAACGCAACACTCCCTCAGAAGCATGTGTCCCAGTCTGTATGCTCAAGGTGAATGAAATCCCATTGAACTGCCTCTCTCTGCACAGAAACTACTGACAAAGGCGCAGTATGGTTTTTGGAGAACTGGGATTATTCCAAATATCAGATTATAATTTCATGGCATTCTGATCAGGCTTTGTTGGATTTGAAATAAAATCATGGAAGGGGCATTTATCTTGCCCTGTGCCAGCCTGTACCTTGTCACTGCGGAGAGAGCGAAAGATGAAAGCAAAGATTGCAGGATATAGATTTATGGATTATCTAATTTATTTCCATATTTTACAAGTTGTTTTTTTTATCATGAGTGGTATCAGCAATGTAATATACTTTGAAAAACAAGGATGATAAAACAACTGAGATACTTAAACGTTTGTGATCAGTTGTTGTAAAATGATTTCATCTCCTTAATACCATAAAAAGAATAATGCAAGCTTTGTCTAACAGACAATGGTTCTAGCCATGCTACAGGTGTTTTAATATACACCATGGTGCAGTGATCCGTGCTGTGTTGCGACAACAAATACATCAATATTTACATTTTGGTTACATAAAGAGCTCCTCTAAACCCGTTCAAACTAAAATATCCCACTGTCCAGACCTTTCAGAGAAAACATATCCCCCGGTGCACTGTTATCTGCTTTTGACTGTGTAAATCGAGTCAAACTATGGCAGTCCATGAGGGCAATGGGGGTAGAAAGTAGTATTGTTAATTTTCTTGAGGACCTGCATCTATCAACTAAAGCTAACGCCAGGTTCGCACAAAATTTGCAGGTATCCAGGGACTTTGAGATCAGGAAGGGGGTCCGGCAGGGTTGTATCTTGGCGCCTTTTTTATTTAACTTTTATATTAATGAATTAGAGAGCGAGCTGAGGGCAACTGGAGCAGATTTTCCTTATGTAGGACGGCGGGGCATTCCCGTTTTGCTCTACGCGGATGACTCCGTCCTAATATCCAGAACTGAATTGGGCCTACAATCCCTTTTAACTGCATTCTCTAAATTCATGACAGACCGGGACTTGACCATTAATAACTCAAAGTCCTACGTCATGAAGGTAGGGAAAAATATGAAGAGGAACTTTTTGTTTAGAACTGGTAACGACAAGATCCCACGCACGAATGTTCTCTTATTTAGGGGTTTTATTTGATGATCAACTCAGGTGGGACCGCTTAATTAAAAGAAAAAAAGGGGAACAGGCGCTGGTCAAGTGCTAGCTTCCTGTGGCTGCGACGGAAAGTCTCCTCAGTACCTGCTGCACTTTATGTTTTTTTGTAAACTATATGAAGTCCCCAGGAGGCATTTTTTAGTCCCTATTTTAAAGAAATTGAATTTTAATCAGGTTAGACCAGCACTAATGTATTTACAATTATTGAAGGATGAATGTATTATTTTTATTGCAGGGTTTTTAAAGGCATCTATGAATTCCAGGCATTTTATGGACACGTAGAGTCTATTAATCCAGACATGCTTTTAGATGATTTTTTGTGTGGTAGCGGAGTTTGATATGTTTTAATTTGTTGTTCATATGTACTGTATCTATGTAACTTTTATGTTTTTTTAAACAAAAACCGAATAAAGTTTATTGAACTGATATCTCCCCGGTGCACTGTTATTAGCTTTTCAGTCGAAACTGATAATTAATCAGTCAAAAATTTGGTAGCACTCAAGTTTGCTTTAGTTTCTCTAATGGCTGCAGAATGTAAAGATGCACAATTTCTGATTAGCGAAAAAATACAAATTTACATCACATATACTATGCAGGACTGAACACATTTTCCCCCTTTTAGAGTTTGCACAGAGATAATGAAATTATATGAATGGTGGAAGACACCACAAATGCATCTGCATCAAATGGAGGCCATATGCCTTCATTTAAATTGCCCTTGAATGTCCTTTAGCCAATGAGAATGGAAAACAGGGCAAAATTATCTTGCTCAGATCCCTGCATTAATATTCCCTTCCCAGTCAGAAGCCAGATGATGAAGAGTCCCAAAGAGAGGTCACATAAGGCTGTGAACTAGCAGGTCAAGTCGACATATAAAACCCTGAAAACTATGAAAACATTGACATGGGTAGGTAGGTACTGCTGAATGTTGGCCAAGTCTGCACTGCTGGTCAGTGAGGAAATGGTGGCTAGTGCTCACAGGGAGCGGAGATGCTGAGTAGCCGAATCCTTGATAATCCTCACTGGGCCACTTATCCAAGTTTTCATCCACTCTCTATCAGTGCATTGCCAAGCTCACAAGCTAGCTGCTGCTGATGGATTAAGCACCTTGACCAAACACCCTGTTGGAGAATGGTGCATGATGGGTCACTGAATACTTGTCTGGGGAGATGACTGGGGCACCTCTCATGCTTAGCCAGTGAATAGATGATGGGTAATCTGATACAACTGACCAGTTATTCACAACCCAAGCAACCCGCATTCTGGGATTGAATACCTGTGCATATGATTGCAATGGGATCTTTACACAGGCATGACAGGAATATCTGCCATCCAAGTTAAATCCTGTGCCTTATCCACAAAGCTGTACACACTCATACACCGGTCTACCTAGATGAAAACCATTCCCAAGCTGGTCATGCTCTCACAACATGCAGCACCAGCAATGATGGTGATTTAGTCAATTGATTTGTGTGGTAAAACTTTACTATTAGGTTCGATTTATTTTAATATACTATTTAAGAAAATAATTATGGCTCCCTGTTTTTCGTTTTTACAGATTTTTACAGATAAATACAGACAGAAAACCATTTATTTTCCTGTCTGTATTTATTTTTAAATGTGGATAAAAACGGAAATTGTAGTGTTTTTTTTGAGTGATTCTGAATGTCAATCATGACTACCAGGCCAAACGCTGTGCGGATTGACAGGCAAGGGATTAAAAAAATAAAGGAACTTTAGTAAAGAGCCTTAAACAGCAGTGGATGTGCACAACCTTGATACTAAAATGTGCAAGTTGTCTTATAAGTGCGTATTTTATCATCTGAGTGTGTATATATCATTGAAACCTGTCAGGCGCTCAAACACGGCTGTACATTAGCTGGTTAAGTAAATTCAGAAATATACACATTTCAGCTTAATTTTTTCACAAAACCTAAAATAAATATGGATAATTACAGGTAAAATTAGAAAATAATAAATTTTGATAAATACAGACGGAAATGACAAAAATATAAATACCATAAAACCGGGAGCCCTAAAAATAATCCAACCAGATCTTTGAGATAGAGTTGAGTTTGCTTGAAGAAACCTCAATTATTCAAATATTTTATGGGTTCTTTTCAGATATGATTGTAACCTGTGACTGTAAAATGGCACATGATTTCAATGTTTTCTGAGGGATCAGAGAGCATTCCCACCCCTGTGATGATGCCCTGGCTCACAAGCTAGGTTTGATCGTTTATTGATATTTGAGGATGGTCCTAACACTACTTTTATTGCAAAAGTTAACAAGTGTTATAATTGCTATTTTAAGAAATTTGTTTGCATGGCATACCTTGAGCTAAATCACTCCAAACTGATATCTGATAGTGTTAGAAATGGGGGTCTCTAGTTGGCAAGGGCTTGCACCTTTGTCCAAGTAGGGACCCTTCTTCCTAGTCAGGATAAGGGAGTTACACTCCTAAAATAACCCCTGCTCACCCCCTTGGTAGCTTGGCACGAGCAGTCAGGCTTATTCTAGAGGCAGTGTGTAAAGCATTTGCACCAAACCAACAGTAATACAATGTAAGCACTACAAGCGGACACCACACCAGTTTAGAAAAATATCCAATATTTTTATATACTTTAAACAAGACCAAATACGATAAAAATCCACTGTACAGTACTTCAGAAATAGTTACTTCTCAAAATGTCTTTAAAAACAGTTCCCTGATGTCGATAGCTCCGTCCAGGGCTATCACGGCGTCGTGAACAAACAAATCCAAACAGTTCTGGCTGACCGCGGCGTCGCGGGTCAGCTACGGTGTCGGGAAGACCCGCAAACAGTACCTTTCAGAAATGCAGGGCGTCGATGACCTCGCGGTGAGCT
The DNA here is from genome assembly GCA_963921515.1 of Calotriton arnoldi. Classification (NCBI taxonomy): domain Eukaryota; kingdom Metazoa; phylum Chordata; class Amphibia; order Caudata; family Salamandridae; genus Calotriton; species Calotriton arnoldi. The sequence goes on along the minus strand of CAWUFW010001602.1, from coordinate 230,013 downwards.
TCCGAAAACACGGCGTCCGCAGGCGTCGGTTCCGGAGGTCGGTGCGGCGTCGTCTGGGCCCTCGAAGTCACACGCGTTGCAGATCGATCTCCTCTGTTGAAGTCAGGAGCGCTGGCGTCGGGTGCTGCGGTGCGAAGTGCGGGTGCTGCGGTGCGAAGTGGTGCGGTGCTCTCAGGTCGCGGTGCGAGCAGCGGCTCGGTGGCGGCGTCGGATGGCGTCGTCGGTGAGACCAGGGTCGCGGTGTGAGATGAAGGTGGTGCTCGTCACGGTGCTGGCAGGTCACGGTGCAGCAGCGGCGTCGTCGTAGCTGCAGCGCTGTCGTCGGCTGACGAACTGGAGTCGATGGCACCGGCGTCGGTGGGCCAAGGCTGCGGTGCGGGATGAGGGCGGTGCATCGTGTAACTTACGAGCGGGGCCCCCGAACCACGGTGCAAGCAGCGGCGTCGAGTCCGGCGTGGAGCGGCGTCGTCGGGAAGGCCACGGCGTCGTCGTGAAGCGAGGCGGGCGGTGTGCGGTGCCCACAGGTCGCGGTGCAAGCAGCGGCTCGGTGGCGGCGTCAGCAGGTGTCGTCGGTGAGACCAGGGTCGTGGTGCGGCGTTGCAGCGGTGCCCTCTGCGGTGCAGTCGGAACACGGAGTCGGCAGCGTCGACGTCGTCGAGTTGCTTTTCTTCTGTTGCAGCACAAAACACACAGTCCCCAGTGCTGAGGGCAGAAGAACTTGAAGTCTTTGCTGTTCCTGAGACTTCTTGAACAGGGAGCAAGCTCTACCTCAAGCCCTTGGAGACACTCACAAAGTAGATTGCAGAAAGTTCAGTTCCAGTCCTTTCACTGCCCAAGACAGAAGCAGCCACTGTAGGCAACACAGCAAAGCACACAGCAAAGTGGTAGTTCCTCCTCACAGCTTCTCCAGCTCTTCTTCTTGGCAGTCTTCTTGATCCAAAAGAGTTCTAATTTTCTGGGGTTTGGGTCCCCCTTTTTATCCTCAATTTCTCTTTGTTCTCTGAAGGCAGAGAGGCCTTTGCCTAGTCCAAACCAGTTCTGGTCAGTCCTGGAGCACTTTGTTGACAAGTCTCCTTCTTTCCTTTCACAGTGCTGGCCAGGGACATCAGACACACCACAGGAGGTGGAGCCAGCATTGTGGAGGGAAGGCCCAGCCCTATTCAGGTCCCAGGTGCATCTCCTCCCACCCATCTACATGTAGATCTTGCTATTTAGCCCTGTGCTGACTCACCCCGTCTCCTGGCATCCCCCAGCCCCTGTCACTCACACTCCAGACAAGGAATACACAACCTAGCAGAGGCAGGCTTGGATGGTTAGACAAGAAAATACCCACTTTCTAAAAGTGGTATTTTCAAACACAGAATGTTTAAACCAACTTTACTAAAAGATGCATTTTATCATTCTGAGTCCAGGCATACTAAACTCGAATTTCTACCATGTTCCCTGGGTCAGTTAGGATTATAAGCTGTAATAATCAAAACTGCCCATTCTGGCCTATGGGGAACAGGTAGCCTTGCAATAGTGAAAAACGAAATAGGCTGTAATTCACTATCAGGACATGCCACACACACCAGGGCATGTCCTACCTTTCACATACAATGCACCCTGCCCACAGGGGTACCTTGGGCCTACCTTAGGGGTGACTAACATGTAGAAAAGGGAAGGTTTAGGGACTTGCAAGTGTGTGCACTTGCCAAGTCGACATGGCAGCCCCAGGCTGCGCACAGGCTCTGCAATGGCAGGCCAGAGTTGCACTTTACGGGCTGTTTGCGTGGGTGGCACAATCCAGTGCTGCAGCCCACCAACAGCATTTGATCTATAGGCCCTGGCACTCTCAGTGCACTTTACTAGGGACTGACACATAGATCAAATAGGCCAATCATGGAAATACCAATCCATAACACATTTTGTACAGGAGCACTTGAACTTTCCCACTGGACAGCAGTGAGGAAAGTGCGCAGAATCATTACACCAGCAAAAACAGAGTCAAAAACCAGGAGGTCAGAAAGCAAAAAGTCAGGGGAAACGCGCCAAAAGATGCCAAGTCTAACACATGTCCCCTCCAGCTGAAAGTAGGGAGAACTACCCAAACCCATTGGAGTTCTCTTCACTAAGGCGGAAGAACATGGACAGACCATCTGCGTTGGCGTGTTCTGTACCAGGGCGGTGTTCCACCGTAAAGTCCATTCCCTGTAGGGAGATGGACCACCTCAGCAGTTTTGGATTCTCACCCCTCATTTGCATCAACCATCTGAGGGGCCTTTGGTCTGTCTGAACCCGGAAGTGAGTCCCAAACAGGTATGGTCTCAGCTTCTTCAGTGCCCAGACCACAGTAAAAGCTTCCCTTTCTATGGCACTCCACCTCTGTTCCCTGGGGAGTAGTCTCCTGCTAAGGAAGACTACAGGCTGATCCAGGCCCTCTTCGTTCAGTTGTGAGAGCACCGCTCCCACACCATGCACTGAAGCGTCAGTCTGCACGACAAATTCCTTGGAGAAGTCAGGTGCCTTGAGCACGGGCGCCGTGCACATGGCTGCCTTCAGGGCATCAAAAGCTTTCTGGCAAGACTCAGTCCAGATCACCATCCTGGGCTGCTTCTTGGAAGTCAGCTCTGTTAAGGGGGCGACAATGGTGCCATAGCCCTTAACAAATCTCCTATAGTAGCCGGTGAGACCTAAGAAGGCTCTCACCTCTGTCTGTGTCTTGGGGGGTTCCCAAGCCAGGATGGTGTCAATCTTGGGTTGCAGGGGCGCCACCTGGCCGCTTCCTACCTGGTGTCCCAAGTACACCACAGAACCCTGCCCGATCTGGCACTTACTGGCCTTGATCGTGAGGCCTGCACCTTGCAGAGCCCTCAACACTTTCTCAAGGTGCTGTAAATGTTCTTCCCAGCTGGAACTGAACACAGCAATGTCATCCAGGTAGGCAGCACTGAAATCCTCCAGTCCAACCAACACCTGATTGACCAACCTCTGAAAGGTGGCAGGGGCATTCTTCAACCCAAAGGGCATCACCCGAAATTGGTAATGACCTTCTGGGGTTGAGAATGCGGACCTCTCCTTGGCCCCATCGGTAAGGCAATCTGCCAGTACCCAGACGTTAAATCAAACGTGCTGAGGAACCGGGCAGCTCCCAACCGATCAATGAGCTCATCACCTCTGGGGATGGGGTGCGCGTCAGTCCTGGTGACGGCATTGAGCCCACGGTAGTCCACACAAAACCGGAGTTCTGGAGTGGCACCTGGTGCAGCAGCCTTTGGGACCAAGACCACTGGGCTGGCCCAAGGACTGTTGGAGGGCTCAATCACCCCTAACGCCAACATCTTAGAGACCTCCTCCTTGATGCTGGCCCTGACCCGGTCAGTCAACCTGTAAATCTTGTGCTTCACAGGAGGGCTGTCACCAGTGTCCACGTCATGGGTACACCAGTGAGTAACACCGGGGGTCAGAGAGAACAGTGGGGCGAACTGTCCCAACAACTGGTGACAGTCCCCCTGCTGCTCCTGAGTCAGTGTAGGGGAGAGGATCACACCTTCCACTGACCCATCATGCTCCTTGGTAGACAGGAGGTCAGGGAGAGGCTCACTCTCCTCTTCCACCCCATCATCTGTCGCCAAGAGCATACTGACTTCGGACCTCTCGAAGTGGGGCTTGAGGCGGTTCACGTGAAGGACCCTCAAAGGGTTCCTTGGAGCCTGCAAATCCACCAGGTAGGTGACGTCACTTTTGCGCTCCACCACCTCATATGGCCCAGTCCACTTGTCCTGCAAGGCACAAGGTTCCACTGGGGCCATGACCCACACTTTTTGCCCAGGTTGAAATTCGACCAGAGTGGCATTCTGGTCATACCACCTCTTCATTTCTTCCTGGCTTGCTTCTAGGTTCGCCTGAGCGAGTTTCCTGAAGCGGGCAGTTTGGTTTCTAAAGGCCAGCATGTAACTAAACACATCCTGGGGAGTTTTCCTGGGAGCTGCCTCCCAGCCTTCCTTTACCAAACTCAGAGGTCCTCTGACAGGGTGGCCATACAGGAGCTCAAAGGGGCTGTACCCAAGAGACGTCTGAGGCACCTCCCTGTATGCAAAGAGTAGGCATGGCAAGAGGACGTCCCACTTACGCCTCATGGGTTCTGTTAGACCCTTGATCATGCCTTTCAAGGTCTGGTTGAATCTCTCCACCAGACCGTTTCCTTGTGGGTGGTAAGGAGTGGTGAACTTGTAGGTTACACCACACTCCTTCCACAGGGATGTCATATACTTGGATATAAAATTGGTCCCCCTGTCAGAAACCACCTCTCTGGGGAAGCCCACACGGGAAAAGATCCCCATTAACGCCCGGCCCACCACTGGCGCCGTCGTTGTCCGGAGAGAGATTGCCTCAGGGTACCGGGTGGCATGGTCCACCAAGACCAGGATGTACCTGTTGCCCATGGCTGTCTTGGGATCCAGTGGCCCCACAATATCCATCCCTACCCTTTCAAAGGGTGTTCCAACAACAGGAAAAGGTTGGAGAGGAGCTTTGACCTTCCTCCCACTCTTACCACTTGCCTGGCAAGTTTGGCAAGACCTACAGTGTGCATCTGACTGCCTTCGCATTTGGGGCCAAAAGAAGTGGGTGACAAGCCGGTCAAAGGTCTTGTCCTGCCCCAAATGTCCTGCCAAAGGCACGTCATGAGCCAGACCCAGACCCAGTAGGAAGGTCCTGAAGCGCTGGGGTACCACCAGCCCACGGGCTGACCCAGGCTCAGCAACCTTAGGCTCACTGTATAGGAGACCATTCTCCCAGTAGATCAGATGTGACCCGGACTGATTACCAGCTGCCTGGTCTGCAGCCTGCCGCCGCAGACCCTCCAGAGTAGGGCACTCGTTCTGCTCCCTGCAGAACTCCTCCCTGGTGGGACCCCCTTCTTGCTGCCAATGGGTCAGCTCAGAGATGTCTCCCAGTTCGGCTACCTGCTCCCCTGTAGGCACCGGGGCGTCCCCCTCGAGGTCCGCCTCCTCCCGGTCCGTGGGAACTTCGGGGGCCGGTTTCCCGCGCCCCCTGCCCGTCCTCTTGGCAGGGACTTGGGCCATTGTTCCAGGCTCCAAGCCCTCTTGATCACCCTTTCTGGCTGCCATTGACCGAGTAGACACGCATGCCCACTCTGGCAACCCAAGCATCTCCAAGTGAGACCTGAGCTCAACATCCTTCCATAAGGACTGCTCCAGGTCGTTACCTAGCAGACAATCTACAGGCATGGTAGGGCTCACAACCACCCTCAAGGGACCTGAGACCCCCCCCCATTCAAAGGGAACCTGCACCACCATACCCTGGCGCTCAGAGTTGTCCACAGCAACTACTTGGTGGAAGGCCCCTGGGACTACCTGCTTCTCAGAGACCAGGTGACACCGGACTGAGGTCACACTGGCTCCAGTATCTCTGAGAGCCTCTACCCTTTTCCCATTAATGGTCACCCAGGTGCTATATTTCTTTGTGTTAGGGGGCACCTGGTTTCCTGGGACCATCTCACTGTCCCCTAGTGAGACAAGGGTCATTTCTGCGGGATCCCCACCCTCCTGTGGGCACCCCTCCTCCCCAAGTGCTACACTGGCCAACACTTTGGACTGTCCACCGGTGGGTGGCTGTGTCCCCTTTGGGCACTTGGGGTCCCCCTTCATGTGACCCACCTGGTCACATGCATAACACTTGCGGGGGCCGGTCTCAGCAGGCTTTCCTGTAGAGACCCCTGTCTTCTTATCACCTGGGGGATGGGAACCTTTACCCTGGGTACTAGTTTGGGGCCCTTTAGAGAACTCCTGTGCTTTACCCTTGTCCCCCCCGCCTTTCTGCTGGGGACCCTGCCCACCTTTGGCTGAGTCTCCCCCAAACGCTTTCTTGTGGACCCGGGTACTCACCCAGCGGTCCGCCTCCATAGCAAGCTTCCTGGGGTCAGTTAGCTTACTATCAACTAGGTGCTGGCGCAGATCTGCAAAACATAGACTAGACAAGTGCTCCCATGCAATCAAATTGTAGAGCCCCTGAAAATCTGTTACATTACTGCCCTTCACCCAACCATCCAGCGACCTACAGAACATATCTACACATTCCAACCAAGTGTTGGCCTCAGACTTTTTACTGGACCTAAACTGATCCCTGTACTTTTCAGTTGTGAGCCCATATCTAGTGAGGAGAGCGTCTTTCATGTCAGCATAGGTGAGGTCCTGCCCCTTACCCAAAGCTATCAGAGTATCCCTAGCTTCCTCTGGAAAGAGAGGCCACAACCCCGCTCCCCAGTTCCTCTCAGGGACCCCATTCATATGAATAGACGCCTCGTACCCTTGAAACCACCTTTGAATGTCATCACCCTTTTTGTACTCTTTACCTACATTCTTGGGGATGTGTACAACCCTGTCTGTGTGTGCTGACGAATTGCTGCCACCATCTGAGCCGGTTCTACTCTTTAGCTCCAGCTCCTTAATCACTTTCTCATGATCTAACATCATCTTCTTTTCCTCCATGGCTATTCTCTTGTCTTCCCTCTCACTTTCTATTCTGAGTTTCTCCAATTCAAACCTCCTTACTTCCCGCCTGTCCTCCAGCTCCTCTGGGGACAAACTACTGCTGCCTGGCCTGGAGGGTTCCCCCCCTCCCAAAAGCACATCCACCCTATGAACAGGCTCCTCCACCTCTCCATTGAGATCACCAGATTGCCCACTGGCATGTCTGGCTGCTACCCAGGCCCTCAGCGCCTTTTGTAGCTCCTCCTTCCTGGTGAGGCCTCTGACCTGGACTTTCAGGTTCTTGCAAATCGATTTTAACTCCTTGACATTGTAGGCTTCCAATCAATCCTCCTCAAAGGCAATTTCTACTGATGCTACTGATGATACTACAGTTTCAGGCATGTTGAAGTAGCAAGTTCAAACTGGCAAGATCAAAAATAGGCCAAAAGAAAAAGAACCTGTAAGTGGTACGTAATGGTCTGCGATATGGTAGTAGTGCACACCAATCACTGTAAGTCAAGTGCAAACACAAGTCCTATCCTCACCGCTGACAACCAATGTTAGAAATGGGGGTCTCTAGTTGGCAAGGGCTTGCACCTTTGTCCAAGTAGGGACCCTTCTTCCTAGTCAGGATAAGGGAGTTACACTCCTAAAATAACCCCTGCTCACCCCTTGGTAGCTTGGCACGAGCAGTCAGGCTTATTCTAGAGGCAGTGTGTAAAGCATTTGCAACAAACCAACAGTAATACAATGTAAGCACTACAAACGGACACCACACCAGTTTAGAAAAATATCCAATATTTTTATATACTTTAAACAAGACCAAATACGATAAAAATCCACTGTACAGTACTTCAGAAATAGTTACTTCTCAAAATGTCTTTAAAAACAGTTCCTTGATGTCGATAGCTCCGTCCAGGGCTATCACGGCGTCGTGAACAAACAAATCCAAACAGTTCTGGCTGACCACAGCGTCGGGGGTCAGCTACGGTGTCGGGAAGACCCGCAAACAGTACCTTTCAGAAATGCAGGGCGTCTATGACCTCGCGGTGAGCTTCCGAAAACACGGCGTCCGCAGGTGTCGGTTCCGGAGGTCGGTGCGGCGTCGTCGGGGCTCTCCAAGTCACACGCGTTGCAGATCGATCTCCCTCTGTTGAAGTCAGGAGCGCTGGCGTCGGCCGGCGTCGGGTGCTGCGGTGCGAAGTGCAGCGGTGCGGCGTGCGGTGCTCTCAGGTCGCGGTGCGAGCAGCGGCTCGGTGGCGGCGGCGTCGGTGAGACCAGGGTCGCGGTGTGACATGAAGGCGGTGCTCGTCACGGTGCTGGCAGGTCACGGTGCAGCAGCGGCGTCATCGTAGCTGCAGCGCTGTCGTCGGCTGACGAACTGGAGTCGATGGCACCGGCGTCGGTGGGCCAAGGCTGCGGTGCGGGATGAGGGCGGTGCGTCGTGTAACTTACGAGCGGGGCCCCCGAACCACGGTGCAAGCAGCGGCGTCGCGTCTGGCATGGAGCGGCGTCGTCGGAATGGCCACGGCGTCGTCATGAAGCGAGGCGGGGCGGAGAGCGGTGCCCACAGGTCGCGGTGCGAGCAGCGGCTCGGTGGCGGCGTCAGCAGGCGTCGTCGGTGAGACCAGGGTCGCGGTGCGGCGGTGCCCTCTGCGGTGCCGTCGGGACACGGAGTCGGCAGCGGCGTCGCCGACGTCGTCGAGTTGCTTTTCTTCTGTTGCAGCACAAAACACACAGTCCCCAGTGCTGAGGGCAGAAGAACTTGAAGTCTTTGCTGTTCCTGAGACTTCTTGAACAGGGGGCAAGCTCTACCTCAAGCCCTTGGAGACACTCACAAAGTAGATTGCAGAAAGTTCAGTTCCAGTCCTTTCACTGCCCAAGACAGAAGCAGCCACTGCAGGCCAACACAGCAAAGCACACAGCAAAGTGGTAGTTCCTCCTCACAGCTTCTCCAGCTCTTCATCTTGGCAGTCTTCTTGATCCAAAAGAGTTCTAATTTTCTGGGGTTTGGGTCCCCCTTTTTATCCTCAATTTCTCTTTGTTCTCTGAAGGCAGAGAGGCCTTTGCCTAGTCCAAACCAGTTCTGGTCAGTCCTGGAGCACTTTGTTGACAAGTCTCCTTCTTTCCTTTCACAGTGCAGGCCAGGGACATCAGACGCACCACAGGAGGTGGAGCCAGCATTGTGGAGGGAAGGCCCAGCCCTATTCAGGTCCCAGGTGCATCTCCTCCCACCCATCTACATGTAGATCTTGCTATTCAGCCCTGTGCTGACTCACCCTGTCTCCTGGCATCCCCCAGCCCCTGTCACTCACACTCCAGACAAGGAATACACAACCTAGCAGAGGCAGGCTTGGATGGTTAGACAAGAAAATACCCACTTTCTAAAAGTGGTATTTTCAAACACAGAATGTTAAAACCAACTTTACTAAAAGATGCATTTTATCATTCTGAGTCCAGGCATACTAAACTCGAATTTCTACCATGTTCCCTGGGTCAGTTAGGATTATAAGCTGTAATAATCAAAACTGCCCATTCTGGCCTATGGGGAACAGGTAGCCTTGCAATAGTGAAAAACGAAATAGGCTGTAATTCACTATCAGGACATGCCACACACACCAGGGCATGTCCTACCTTTCACATACAATGCACCCTGCCCACAGGGGTACCTTGGGCCTACCTTAGGGGTGACTAACATGTAGAAAAGGGAAGGTTTAGGGACTTGCAAGTTGCCAAGTCGACATAGCAGCCCCAGGCTGCGCACAGGCTCTGCAATGGCAGGCCAGAGTTACACTTTACGGGCTGTTTGCGTGGGTGGCACAATCCAGTGCTGCAGCCCACCAACAGCATTTGATCTATAGGCCCTGGCACTCTCAGTGCACTTTACTAGGGACTGACACACAGATCAAATAGGCCAATCATGGAAATACCAATCCATAACACATTTTGTACAGGAGCACTTGCACTTTCCCACTGGACAGCAGTGAGGAAAGTGCGCAGAATCATTACACCAGCAAAAACAGAGTCAAAAACCAGGAGGTCAGAAAGCAAAAAGTCAGGGGAAACACGCCAAAAAATGCCAAGTCTAACAGATAGTCGAAAACTAGAGATGCCCTCCAAGCACAGTTCATATTTTAGGGCAAGGTTAAGCAAATCTTCTCTGATTTTTTTTCTTTCTTAAAATGGTATCACTTACTAGAACTTCAATAAAAAAAGTCTTGAAACAAAATCTTGAAAGGCCCTTGCTACAGGCGCCATGGTATCTGGGTGCTGAAAGAAAACAGGAGGGAATGGCCGTACCTCCGAGTGCGGTTTTCCCTGGTGCTGTTTTACATCCCCGTTATGATCTCTGCAGGTCGGGATGCGAAGCAAACTGTAATATCTCATGGTTTCCTCCTTTCTAAGCTGCAAACCTTGAGATTGTTTCGGCCACACAAAATCCGACAGGTATTACCTGGCAGTCGCGGCTCCTGGAGGGAGTGCTGTGGGGCGGGGCGGGGGAGGGGCAGGGTGGAGGGTAGTAAACTCCGGCATACGGCCGAACGGAGGTAAGTACAGAAATAAATAAATAAAACGAATTACATTGCGCGCGCTGCAATGCCAAATGGCGATGTGGCACGCGCAATGTAATTTGTTTTATTTATTTATTTCTGTACTTACCTCCGTTCGGCCGTATGCCGAAGTTTACTACCCCCCCCCCCACCCTGCCCCTCCCCCGCCCCACCGTCCCGCAGCACTCCCTGGTGAATTTCAGTCGGGAAATACCATGGGTGAGAGAGAAATATCACATCAATCAAAATGGGAACTTGAGCACAGGCAAGGTTTGCATTCAATCTCCTATTTTGTGCGCCGCCCAGAATGAGGGAGAGAGTGAATCGTGTTGATGCTGTTTTTGAGACCTGGCCATAGTTTAAAATTATTTACCGAACACCACAATCAAAGGCAGTTTTTAAAAAAAAAGAATGCAAAACATATATATTTGCTTTCCATCAAATCTTCTATGTTGAATCATAACTGCTTTGGAATTCATCATTTAGAAAATTACCTTTTGTCAAGAAATTAAGGTTTTCAATTAAGCACTTCTCTAACATACCTAAAATCTTCTGAGGAACGTTCTCTTTCCAGTTCAGGAAAATGACTTAAAAAACAAACAAAAGAAATACTGTTAGAGTAATAAAATGACAAAAGGAGTAAATCTATAAAAGAAAATGAAAAGTATATTTTCATATAATGTATATTTTGTAACTTCACACTGAAAACTATAAAGTTCAGAATTTCCATTTCCTTATATAATACAGTTTGACACTGAACCTTTATCAGAATAAATGAAGACAGTTAGGTATATCATATGCACGATAAGAATAACTAACACAGAACAATGTGCAAGTATATTTTGCACATACAGTCATACAAGTTGCACCTTAGCATTACATTATTCCCTCCAAAGCAGGAAAGAAAGCCCTTTATTTTGCTGTGAATAACAGGAGTACCTATAGCTGCATGATGAGCAATTTTACATTTTTGCTGCAATGGTGCTGGTGTTTATTTCTGAGATTGTTATGTTGAGACAGGAACGACCTCTTCATGGCAAACTGGCATGTCCCCTTGCTGTGAGTGAGCAACTGCATGTAAAGGTGCTATCCTGACTTTTATTTTGGCCCCTGGTGTCGCGCTAATCTAGCGGATCTGCAGGGGCCTAGATCTGCCACTTATAATGTGAAGCCCAGGACCTGCCCTGTGACCTGAGAGATGCACCAGGCGTGCCCTCATACTACTGTCCTTGTCATGGGTTTAGCATATGAAGTGGTGGTGGGAGCGTACCATGTTTTGTTGTCTTACAATTGACCAGAACTTTCTATCTGCGTCACTGTGAGTGTGGCCTACAGACTCTCTTGTGTAAAGATTTGCTTTTATGTGAAACCCAGAACTTTCTGCTAACATCCTGTGTGTATGTCAAGTGCGTGTGCATATATAACATGCGTGTAATGCATGTGTGGTAGGAAGACTGTGTGAGTCTGAGTACTGATAATAAGGGTTGTATGACGGAACAACAAAATCCCTAACCCCACATGCCTAAACAACGCGGTCTTAACCACGCATTGCTTTACCACGCATGCCTTTACCACTAATTTTCGTGGTAAAGGCATGCGAGGTAAAGGGGTATGCGTGGCTAAAGTTGCCAACCCCTCCCCACTGCCCTAAGGTACAAACTCCCCCCCACCTTCCGCCCTGAAGTGTAAATACCCCTACCCCCTCCCAACCCCCATGCTGTGCCCTCCCCCAGCCCTAATGCCTAAAACCCTGTCCCTTAACCGGACCCTTGCCAGCCCTGACCCAGCCCTAAGAACTGCCCCACCCTCCCATAAGCCCTAAAAACTACACCGACTACGCATTCCCCTCCCCCTGCCCTGATCCCTAATACCCTAACCCCTAATTAAAAAAAAACTATCTCAACACTTCCCCGCCCTAAAAACTACTCTGACCCTTCCAGCCCTGAAAACTACCCCTGTCCCCCCCCAGCCCTGAAACTTGCCCCACACCCCCAGCCCCAGTGCTTAATTTGAGCCGGTGCTTTCCGGTGCTCAGCACCGGCACTTAATTGGTTTCCGGTGCTCGGCACCGGCACCTAACTGTTCTAAGTATGGTCTTGACAGTCTACCACATGGTGGCACTGCTCATCTAATTTAGGGATGAGCAGAACAACGGTTGTTTAGGAATACAATATCCATTAAAATAGTGCTAATACCTGCCTCCCCAGCCATTCCTTTCGCTTTGGGGACCTGGAAAAATCTGAACTGTCGCATTTACATGCAAGAGATGGTCAGTAGTTGTTTTGGCAGCGATAACAAGGGCGATATGTGGTGCACGCCTCAGTGGCCTCCTGGTCAGAGCCCTGGCACTTAATATTTTACAAAATAAGCACTGCCCAGCCCTGAAAACTAGAACTGAAAACTAGCCCAAATCCCCAACCGGCCCTGAAAACTAAATCCAACCCACCAGCTGTGAAGACTAGCCCTGAAACCCCCCAGCCCTGAAGACTACTCCCGACCCACCCCCAGCCCAGAAAATTACCCTGACCACCCTAACCCACAAAACCACCCCGACCAACCCCCTCAGCCCACCAAACTACCCCCAACCCACCACCAGCCCAGAAAACTACCCTGACCCACCCACAGCCCAGAGAACTACCCTGACCCACCCCTAGCCCAGAAGACTACCCTGAACCCACCCCCCAGCCCCACTTACCTCACCGTGGATCTCTCCCTGCTTCCGTCTGTCTGAAGCTAGACTACCCCCAAACTACCCCCAGCCCACAAAGCATTCCTGACCCACCCCCAGCCCACAAAACAACCCCTGAGCCCACTAAAGTACCCCGACCCGACCCCCAGCCCCACTTAAAACAACCCAACTCACCCCCAGCACACAAAACCCCTGACCCCCTATCCCACAAAAGTACCCTGACCCACCCACCAGCCCCACTTACCTCACCGCGGATCTCTCCCTGCTTCCTGCTTCCATCCGTCTGCAAGCCCTACCGCGCAGTGCCTTAACCACGCACATTTGTGGTTAAGGCATATGCGTGGGTCAGGCATGTGTAGTTAAGGCATGCGTGGTTGGGCTTGCGGAGTCGGCACACTCGTGGTTTGGACCACGGTGTTCCGACTGTTCCCTGATAATAATATCCCTTTTGGATGCCCCTGGTTTAGCATGGCACAAGATGGAGGATGAGGACAGCTTGCCCAGACACAGGAAGTGTATTGTCCAGATTCCTGTGGTTGGAGGGTGAAGATCAGACACTGAAGTGAGTAGGATGGAGTCAAGGATAGCTTTATACATTCCATAAAGTCTTTGTGGGCTGCAGATTAGCTCATCCTGAGCATTGCCATTTGGCTGAAGGTAGGGGTGAGACTGCAGTTTCAGTTACTCAAGATGAGCAAGTTCTAGGTCAGGTCTTCATTTTGGTCGGTCTGTCCCGGATTACTGCTTTAATGAGGCGGATGACAGCCAGGTGCAGAAAACTCACATTTCATTGTGTCCATGTTGGATGGTGGTCCTGCTTGGAGACAGCGTCAGCATCACTTTACACAAAGGCTGTAACTGGAGAGTAGTCTGAGACCGACAGGTTGGCACAGTGGATTCACATCAATAGTCTGGAAAATGAGTATAAAAGTGAGAGCCAAATCATTCCATTTTGTTCCTGTTCCAACTTCTTCATGACCAAGGAAGGGAGCTCTCCGCAGTGTAGTCAAAGGACTGCTGTGTAACTGTTGGCAGTTTCTGCCTGGCTGTCAGTCACCCAGAGGGAAGGGGCACCTAAAATGTGCACTTTCTGTTGGAGGATACAAGGGTCAGCCTAGTGGCTAGAAACCTGCCAGACTCCCGAGAGAGGGAAGAAGTCTGTCTGTCCCAGCAGGAGGAGAGACTGTCCAGGGGCAGAAGCTCAATATGTTCCTGGCATGATGAACATCCTGAGAAAGAGCACTGCCTGAAAGTGCAAAGCCAAGAGCATTTCCAAGTTCTATGAGTGGGTCTGTTGGTCACTCTCTCTGCTGTTCCCAGTGAGAACTGCACCAAAACCACTATTCAAATTCGGAAATCTGTGTGCCCCAGGCAGCTACTGAGAGCCACAATTTGGCACTGCCACCATTGTGAGAAGCTGTAACGCTACTGAGGGAAATCTGATCACCTAGAAAGGCCGGGACTACCAAAAATACACACCCGGGGGGCATGGCTTGGGCGCGCATGGAGTGAGACGTGTTTCATCGAGTCTCCAGTCCAGCGCCTCTTGCCCTTACTCTCCTGGTCTGCGGGCCCGCTTACTCCCGGGGCGAGCTCTGCATCCTGTCGGGACCTCTTGGGCGGCGTTCTGGGCCACGGGAGCCCTTTGGGGGCCCAGCACCCTCGATTTTCTTTGGCCGGTCCCGGCCTGGCCTGCCGCGCCCGCCATCTTGGGTCCTGGCTGCCGCTGTGTCTCCGTCGGCGCTGGGTGCCTCCCCTCGGCAGGGGACTGAATCCGATGCTGGCAGCGGGATCTTCGGAGGCCTAACACCTGCTGCCATGCTGTGACTCGGTGCCGCCGCCCGGACATCCGCGGCTGGAGCCGACCTGCTCTCTGCCGGCCGCCATTTCGGGCCCCGGCCGACGCCGCATCTCCGCTGGAGCTCTTGATGCCTCCCTGGGAGGGAGTGACCAGCGCTGCCATCGGCGGGGTGGTCGCTGCTCACCGACCACCCGCCGCTCTTCTGGTATCCTGGGTTGCTGCTGGCGCGGGGCCCCCCGGTGACCGCGGAGCCTGACGGCGGTCCCCCCGCCCTGCTGATTCCGGCTGGGGAGTCGCCCAGTGGATCCATCAGACCCCGGCCAGGGCGGTGCAGGTACCGGGACGGGGGGCGCTCTCTGCATACACATGGGTCCTTGACGCCCAGCCCATCATCGTGTCCCTGCCTGCGCCTGACGCTCCTCGGCCCCGGCCTTGTCTTGGTCCCCCTTCTGGGGTGCAGCCTCTGTGGCGCAGAGCGGAGGGGCACGTACATTCCTGGTGGCCCCCCCACTGGAGTGCCTCCTGAAACTTGCGCTCCTGCTGTTACGGCCTGGGCCACTTCTGGGGCTTAATCATCTTTGGAGGGCCCTCCCCTGCCTGTGCTGCTCCATACTTGGCGGTGGAAACCTTGGTGGGGCCATACTGTGCGTCTGGTGTTTGCCTCTGTCCCCTGGGTTGTGCGCCCCCCCGCTGGACCTACTTAACTTGCACCTTGGTTGGGGGCCCTGCCGGTCCTGGGGAGCCGAGTTGTGCAGCCTTTATGCCGGCAGCCACGCTCATAGCTTTTCCTTCCTTTCCCCTTGGCGCAAGGGAGGCCCCCTTGTGTTTTAAGCGTGGCTGGGCGGGCCCATCACATGCTGAGTGATCCCTTCTTCTTGGCTGTCCCATCGGTCCTCCCCCTTGGCATCGACTTATGCAGTTTCTCCGGCTGGGCCTCTGGTTTCTTGGGACCCCGCCTTCATGCCGCCCAAGCATAGGGGCAACAAGGACGCGGATTCGGCTGCCTCCCGCGACAATCCAGTGACTTCCTTGTGGGCCAAGGCGCCTCCATCCACTCAGGACGATCCTCCTGCCTCCTCGGGGCTCTCAGGTGCGTCCGCCCACGCAATACCAATCACCCAGGCCTATATGTCGTCCTTCCTGCAGGAAATCAAATCCGAAATCAGCTCTCTTCGACAGGACTTCAAAGTGGGGTGCAGGTTGTCCGCAGGGATGTCGTGGAGATTGGCGATAGAGTTGATGGCCTTGAAAGGACGATGGACGCCAGGACGGAGGACATCGATGGTCTCTGGAGGAACATATCTGAGCCGGAGGATCAGAATATCTCCCTGCAGTTGAAGCAAGAAGACCTGGAGAACCGTGGCCGGCGGGACAACCTCCGTATCCGAGGCGTGCCATTAGGCGCAGAGGTGACTGATGTTTTGGCGTACACCACAGACCTCCTACATGCCATCCGCGAAGGGGAAGGTACCACGCCGCCTATGCTGGATAGAGCTCATCGTGTCCCAGGCCCTCGCAATCGTCCTAATTTTGTCCCTGACATTATCACAAGGGTCCACTTCTTTGCGGATAAAGAAGCTATCCTCCGTAAAGTGCAGGGGATCCGGACAGTCTCCTACAATGGGCTCTCCATTCAAATTTTTCAGGACCTTGCGCCTTCCACGCCTCACCGGAGGAAAGCCTTCAAGCCTGTCACTGACAAATTGCGGGCCATGGACATTAAATACCAGTGGGGCCATCCCTTTGCCCTGATGTTCTCCTGGGAAGGCCGACGATGTGTTGTCCGGTCTTTACAAGAGGCGCTGCGCCTCCTCCGTCTGCCTGTGGATTCGGACACTGATGACCCCCCTTCCTCTCGCGTCCGCCCAGCGGATTCGCTCCAGCCGGAGTGGTCCACTGTTCCTCCTCCTCGCTCTAGACGTCTCCTGAGGGACCTTGACTCCACTCAAGCCAAACAGGACGCCGTTAATCACGTCCGCTCCTTGAGCGCCTCTCCGTCCCTCGTGCCCTAGATGTTTCTCCTGCGGAGCAGTGCTTGATGATGCTCCTACCGGGGGCCCAATTCTGGGGTCCCTCTGTTCGGGCCTGGAGGCCGAAACATGTTACGCATTTACCATTGCCTTGCGAAGGGCTGGTAGCGGGGGCTTCTCGCCTTCTGTGTGCCTGCCACCCCCCCTTCCGCAGAGTCCTATAGGAGAGTGACTTCTCTGGAATGCCCTACCTTCGGGAGTCCGGGCTGTTCCAAAATGACTCTGTACTACCTTGGCCCAGTTGGCCTGTTTATTCTTTCTTCTCTTCCTTCCATGGTTTTTTCCTCTCTCGCCGTGCTCTGGGCTCTCTTTGGGAGCGTCCTTGCTTGAGCCTGCTGTGTGGTTTGGCTCTGGAGGGGTATTAGGGAGCTGTTGTGTCCTGCTTGGGGCTGGCTGGCCCTGTCCTTTTGTGCCCAGTCTGCTCCCTTTGAAGGTGCCCTGGGTGGAGTACCTCTCTCCCTCCTTTGTGGGGCTTCGGGTGACTACCTCTCCTTTGGGGTTTCTAGCCCTTACTGAAGTGGTTGCAGAGTGTTGCTTCCCCTCCCATCTTCTCTTCCTTTTCCTCCCCCTCCGCCGCCATCTGCTATCCCCCCTGCCGCTGCAGAAAGTAGCTGGAGTAGCAATCCTATGCCGAGCTGGCATTCAGCAGGGGGCCTCCAAGGTATTCCACGCCCCGGATGGCAGGTTTCTCAAAGTGGCGGTTCTAATTGGTCACAGGTCCATCACTCCTTGTAATATTTACGCCCCCAACCAGGCGCAAGATTCTTACCTCCGGGAGACGTTGCAGGAACGAGTGTCGTGCACGGACCCCTCTCTTGTTATAGGGGGTGACTTTCACCTGGTGTGGGATGCCAACGAAGATCGTAGCGATTGTTCCTTTCATGGAGCCGGGGCTATGTCCTCCGCTCTCAAGAAGCAATTGACTGAGCTTAGCCTAATAGATGTTTGGCGCTATCACTCCCCCGACCTGCGCGACTACTCGTATTATTCTCCCGTCCATCGCTCCTATTTGCGCATCGATTATCTCTTTGTCTCACATTCTCTAATCGGGGAAACACTCTCGGCCTCCATGTCAGACATCTCAATTTCCGATCACGCACACCTGGAGCTCCTCCTCAGGGATCAGTCTTCCCATCCTGGCCGCCCACCGCATTGGCGGCTCCCCGCCCACATCCTTCGCGACCCGGTTGATGTCACGGAACTTAAGGCTGCCATTCTTTCTTATTTCGAGACGAATGATTTGCCAGAAACTCCTTTTCCCGTGGTCTGGGATGCCTTCAAGGCCACTATTCGTGGTCATATCACGTGCATAGCGTGCGCCCGGGCTCGGGAGTCGCGCCTGTTTGAATCTACTCTCTCCCGCGACATAAAGGCGCTTAACCGACTTGATCAGGCTCAGCCACGGGCTGCCCACAAGCGGCGACTGGCCGTACTGCGATGCCAGCTCCGTGCGCACCCACCAACAAGGCTGAGCGGGCACTATTGGCTTTCAAACAGCGCTACTATGAGGGAGGAGATAAGGTGGGTACGGTCTTAGGCCGGCGACTGCGGGCACAAGCGGCCAAAGCACATATAGCCAACATTAAGCGCCCCGATGACACTCGAGCCACTACCGAGAAGGCTAAGCTTGAAGCATTCCATACATATTATTCTTCTCTGAACGCCAAGGAGGCGCCCCTTCCGGAGCAGATCCGGGCTGTCCTAGACAATTGCACTTGGACTCCGATAACTCCATACCATGCGCAGCTGCTGGAGGACCCTCTCTCTCAGAGCGAACTTGCGGGTGCTTTGAAAGACCTCCCTCTTGGAAAATCGCCGGGCCGGACGGACTGCCGCTTTCCTTTTATCGGGTCTTCTTCCCGTAACTTCAGCATCATCTTCTTCGACTCTTCAACTCTTTCACGGATACGATAGGTCCCTCCTCCTCCATGGGATTGGTCGAAATGGCTTTACTTCCAAAACCAGGTAAGGATCCCGCACTGTGCTCTTCCTTTCGCCCTATTGCACTTCTCAACACGGATCTCAAAATTTACACTAAAATTTTAGCTAAACGCCTGGACCCTCATCTCCCGGGCCTGATCGATCCCGATCAGGTCGGTTTCATTCAGCAGCGACAGGGGGCAGATAATGTGCGTCGAGTCGCCCACCTTGTTGGGAAAGCCCAGCATTGGAATATACCCGCTTGCCTGCTGTCTCTCGACGCGGAGAAAGCGTTCGACCGCGTAGACTGGACCTTTCTCCGCGCGGTTCTCTGCAAAATCGGACTCTGCCCTTTGATGGTTTCTCGTATCATGGCTCCCTATCTCTCCCCTACGACTCAGGTCCGGGTTAATGGCCAACTCCGCAATCCCATTTCAATACACAGAGGCACGCGACAGGGCTGTCCTCTCTCTCCCCTCTTGTTTGCTCTTGTGGTGGAGCCTCTCGCCATCATGATTCACCAAGCACCAGATATACGTGGCATCCCTCTTGGAGGCCAACAACACAAGGTAGCCTTGTTCGCGGACGACCTCCTTCTTACATTATCGCATCCACGCACGTCTCTTCCCGCCCTCTACCTTCTACTGCGTCAATTCGAGCAGGCGTCGGGTCTTAAGATTAACCATGACAAATCCTGGGCCCTGAACCTCACCATCACGGTAGAGGAGCTCTCAACGCTTCAGGCGTTGTATTCCTCTTAGGGTGTCCATAAACGGGCTTTCCAGAATCATGTCCTTATATAGGCACAATTCGCCCTGCCCTTATATAGGCATAAAATCCCAGCCCTTATTTAGGCATTAAACCGTGCACTCCAAATACAGGCATGGTCTCCGACATCCGTCCACCCTAACGTCACAACGAGTTCGTGAAGAACAGACCCTTAGGCTGCGGGAGTTTCCCTAGCCCAGGACTATTGATTTCTTCAAGGACTCATATATTATGCATGAACCATTATTACTTAGGGGTTCATTCATGACGTCTTCCGCTGTCCGACTCACGTCAATGCTAACATTCTGAGGTAATTCTCAGGTATAAATATACCTTCCCTAGCCCCTGTAAATCAGAGGAGACCTCGACTTCAGAGGAGCCCGTTTCCCGGCCTGACGCACTGAGAAGACGCTGTCATCCCTGCACACAGAGTCCAGCTTCCAGTGATCTGACTTCCCTTGCGGGGTGTTGGAGTTCGAGTCTGGCAAAGAGATTCCTACCTCTCTCATTCTTCAGGTATGGAGCTGACTAGAACCTAGAGGGACTCTTGGCATACTAGGCATACTAGGCTTAACATACTCTTAGTATACCATAGAAAGGAATACTTCACCTACTTCATACCTCTCCCTACACCTAGGTTAGGTTAGGTACATTGGGGTAGAACTAGGTTAGAAACGCATCGTATGAGTACTCACATTTTTAGTCTGTGTCATTTATGTAAATGCATATATACTAAAAGATAATGCTATCGCAGTATTATTTATTTCTACTGCTCACACTGTACATTATTTATCTCGCATACTGTCTTGTGATCGTAACAGCACATTTAACTTACACGAGAAACAAGACTGTTCAATAAATCTTTTATTGAAACGCCCGTCTGTTCTTTCCGTGTAACTTTGAGGAAAACTAAGCATGCACGATTGAGCTGAGTGAAATAGTTATCTATTGTTTCCACGACTCTGGGACACGTTCTGATTCTAAAGGGAAACAAAGAGGTCATGTTTTGCGGCTGCCAGAAACTACTCCCTTCTTGTCGTCAAGGAGTTTCTAGTGGCCTCTGAGCTAGCTGGCACAAGTAATTAAGTTCAATATACTCGAAAGGGACATACTGACCTTAGTCCTATGTCAAACCTATAGGATATATTATTCCAATGCGCAGAGCCTATTAGGGAAATAGGAGCTACACTACATGGCGCCCAACGTTTGGTAAGGCGGTAATTCAACGTTAGATACTGAGTAACTCAGCCGTGCTTTTTCTCTCAGAGACCCCTACCCATATACTCCAAAAGACGTCTGGAGTGGGCAGGGTTAAGTATCCACCAAGGCTACATAGGGCAGTACCCTATATATTAGCTGTTTGGTTTGCTCAACGTTGAAGGATACAGTGTTCCAAAAATATTGTGCACCTTATCTTTGTTTCCTTGAAACTTGTTCTACATTTTTCAAAAAACAAAATGCCTGACTCCGACAATGCCACCGGAAACGGTGGAGCTGCGGCTGATCCAGCCCAAGCAACAGTTTTTAACATTACCAGTTTAAATGAAACCGAGGAGGGTGTTATAGACATCACTCCAAATTTAAGAAGAGCCATCACTCTAAAACTCATAAAACATGGCCTACCACCAAGAGGAGGTAGAGCAGTTTTCGTGATAGAGGCACATGAATCCTTTCAGACAGAGGTATTCTATTCATGGGTAATATTTCCTGAATCCAATCCAGTAACACACATGTTTCACTTCTACAAAGAAGATGATCAACCAGAGGAATACATTCCTTTCGAGGATATAGAAATTCCATTAACATACCAGGAGCATCAGCTCTGGTTTAAAGGCGCCCTAAAACATCACAGAAACATTACCAGGCTCGGTCCACTCGGTAGACCAGGAGCAACATGGCCGATTCTAGCCGGCTACACACCTCATCCTGAACTTGACATAATGACAGATGAGAAATTACTTACTCAACTTACAGAGTTAATAAAAATCTACAGACAATTGGTCCAATATGTCATGCGGACTTTCACAGTCCAACCACCATTAACACTTCCAAATCAAACTCCTCACCAGGGGAATACACTAAAAATTACACCACAGACTCTATACGCAGTCATGGGTAAAATGCCCACAAAACGTGAGCAAATTCCATTTTGGATAGCTAAAAAAATTACTCAAATCGAAGCAGTATTTCCAAATACTAGCCCGCATGAGAAACACAGAATACTGACAATCAGTTTACCGATGGGGATCACACCACAACTGGAAGACTGCACCACTTGGGGCTCAGTCTTTGCTGCCATCTATACTAAAACACATGGCATTCCGTCAATTGCGGTAATACCTGATGTCCTGAAACAAATTCAAAACGAATACGGGGCAGAGCCTGCTCTAAATTTAAGTATGAAATTACTGAAAAATTTCGACCAGGTCTCAACAATAATATTATCTAATATTAAAGGGGAGGCAGCAGCAGTGGCGATCCGCCAAAAGTTAAGGGAATTCGATGTTACAGAACATCAAACTGAGCTACCCAGAATTATAGAACAATCTTATGCAGAATTAGGCAGAGATAGTTTGGGTGGAAGACCAGTGAAGCCGAAGCTATCTGAAAGTCCTGAGAAGGACTCAATTAAACAAACTCCTACATCTTCTAAAAAGAAGTGGGAGACTAATAAACAAAATTTAAACGAGAAACGTTCTCAATCCCGGGGTAGGTCTCCTCAAAAGGAGCCCTCTGAAAGGAGGTATAACCTCAGGAATAGGGATAATTTGAGAAAACCTGACAGGTATTAAGATACTGATACACGTTCCTCTCGTCCCTTTCAGATCTCATCACAGACTTCGGAAAGAAGAGGACAATACATATCGTCTAGTTTTGGATTACAGACACTTAAACACTTGTTCTAAAACATTTGCAGTGCAAAATGCACATAGCACAGCATTAATGAATAACATTGTGCGTAAAAAATACAAAACAACATTAGACACCTCAAATGGTTTCTTTTGTCAAAACATAGCACCTGAAAGCAGGTACTTAACAGCATTCTCCATAATGGGGACCCAGCGTCACTTTTGTCGACTCCCACAAGGGTTCAAGAACAGCCCAGGGTTATTCTCAGCGAGGGTAACGGAGTTACTACAAATTTATGACAATGAGGCATTGTCCTATGTTGATGACATCTATCTGACAGACGATGACCTGGACAAACACTTGAACAGGGTGAGCACCATTATACTGGGTTTCGCCTCTGAGGGCTACAAGTTCAACTTTAAAAGTCCCGAATTGCCCATCTCAATGTCCTATTTCTAGGATATGAGCTTTCAAGTGAAGGCAAGAGCTTGGCAGCTAACTTTCTAGAGAAATGTGCGCTGCTCCAACCTCCAAAAACGCTAAAAAACTTACAATCCATCCTGGGTTTCCTAAATTTTGGAAGAACATACATTCTAAATTACGCAGAAAGGGTTAAACCTCTCTACGTATTAATCAAACCTGATTTTTCAAACAGAAATTGGACACAAGAACACACAGAAATCTTGCGTTCACTACAGGCTAACATGTTAGCAACAAATCACTTACAAACACGTGTAAATCAACTAAATTTGGTGATCCGAATAATTTCGGGTCAATGCGGATTCACCTACTAAACCTTCAATGAGGGTGAGAAAATACCAATCGCATATAAATCTCATTTGTACACACAAGCGGAAATGCGCGTCAGTTCAACTGAAAAAATTCTGACAGCAGTTCAAACCGCTGTAGCAAAAGAAAGAGCCTTAGCCCAAGGGAAACGCATTATTGTCGTAACCCCGGTACCAGCTTTAGAAGCGGTCACAAAAGCAAGCATTCCAAATGCTAAAGCATTACATCCAAGATGGATACAATGGGTTAATTCTCTTGCTGCAACAGATGTTGATTATGTTTTTGATCCAGATTTAAAAACACAAGCATTCCTGCAATATGAACAAGAATGTCCTCTTCCTACTGAAATTCTGCCTCTTGATCAGTACGAATTCATAATGTACACTGACGGATCCGCACAGCCCGCAACAGGGAGTAAGCAAGCTTACAGTGCAGCGTGTGCAATCGTTAAAGGTCGCATGCGAAATGGCATCTTCAGACCTATGGTCACTAAAACTCAATCTCTAGGAGATTGTACAGCTCAGCGAGCTGAACTACAAGCATTCAAACTGGCACTTGAAAGTACAGATTGAGAATTCCCCACACTAATAGTGTGCGATTCCTTTTACTGTGTTCAGTCGTATAATGAATATATACAAAACTGGCTTGAAAATGGTTTCAAAGATGCGAAAGGTGGCACAATAAAGCATAAAATGCTTTGGGAACAAGTAGTTCAGTTGAAAAACGAACTACCAAAGGCTCACGTGATCCACACACTGAGTCATCAACGTGATGGCGTTCACGTTGCAGGGAATTTATTGGCTGACGAAGCCGCAAAGGGGGCTGTTCAGACGGCTTCTGTAGCTGCGATCACTCGTTCAAAAACAAAAATAGACGGTGAGATAATGTTGGCTGTCAATGCTTCAAGCAAGGGCAGCAGTGCAGCGTTACCAAAAAAGTTTCCACTCAAGTACTCTTATGTAATTGATGCGAACAACGTTCCTTTTGCTCGAATCCCTGGAGTGGGGGATAGGGTAATTCCAAACAAGGAACGCAGATTAGGACTAATCCTAGCAGCACACGAAGGGATAGCTTCTGCCCATGCAGGTGTTTCAGCGACAGTATCTTTACTCAAGCAAAGATATTGGTGGCCTGGCATTCGGAAACAAACTAAAAAGTATGTTTTAGAATGTGATATTTGCCAACAGATGAAAGTCTCAACAGTGAAACGTCCTGCGCAGACACCCCTGTTAATTTCAGACAAACCATTAGCTTGTGTTTACCTGGACCACTGCGGTCCCTTGCAAAGGGATGGTAACTATAAATATATCATGGTTGCAGTGGATTCATGCTCTAGGTTCCTATGGATATGGCCACAGCGCTCGGCTGACGCTCGAACTGTTATAAAAGATTTGCGAGTTTTTATCGGCACATACGCAATAGGCACGCTACATTCTGACCAGGGTCCTGCGTTTAGCTCTCAGGCTTACAAAGAAGCCATGGCCAGTCTGGGCGTTGCATTGTGGTACTCCTCTCTATTCCATCCTGAGGGAAATTCGGTTGTGGAAAGGAAAAACCGGGACATAAAGCAGTCTATAACAGCTAGGGTATTAGGTTCGGGTGATGGGTGGGTCAAACACCTAAATGGGGTCCAACGCTCATTGAACAATCTGCCAAGAAGTTCTCTAGGGGGGGTCACTCCATATGAGGTCCTATTGGGACAAGAATGTGGGTACCAGACCTTGAACACGTAGGCACAGTGGTGGAAAATAAACCGTTTGATATCAAAGATTGTTTGGCTGTTTTACAGGAACTGAATGAATTAAGAACGAAACAAAGCAACGTATTCCTACAGCCAACCACCACTGGGGAAAAATCGGCGGTCCCAGCAAGGCCTGTCTGGATTCCAAAAGTTGGTGATCTAGTCAGAGAAAAAATTGCGGACAAGAAGGAATTTGGACCTTCTTACAGACAACCAGTACCTGTCCTAGCAGTTCAAGGAACAAGAACAGTACTTCTGCCGCCCCTTGCTGGAAGAAAGGAGAAAAGATTTGTGTCCATCGACCTCGTCAAACCACAGTATGTGGCCAATACTAAACAGTAGGCCTCGTGGACTCCGACCTAGTAGCAGACGCACTCCTCTCGCTACTATCCAAGAGGTTCAGACTGAAAGACTGATAACCATCGAGACTTCAGCAGTAACAGATGAAGGACTGAGCAACAACGCTATGGAACTCATCCCTCTTGAAAACCAAGTAACAGTTCGTCCAAATACGCCTGTCTACACCAATGTAGCAAGTGATCAACTGGTTCCAGCGATTTCTACAAATCCTGATGCAATTCCAACAATTGATAGAACTGCTTGTGGCTATTTCATTAACTTTGATACGTTCTCAGAAGATCCGAGTGAACCTGAAACGACGCCAGCATCATTCAAACTCAAGCAGCAAGTACAAGACTTTCTTCACTTTCTGAAAAAGACTTATTTGGTTTCTCCATGGATCGACCTCTGGATTATATCTGGACTTTTTGTTTTCCTGCTCTGGCTCGCTTTGGTTACAACTGTGAGCGTGCTTATAAGTGGCAGATACATCCATGTGAACACTGAAGGAAAAGACGTGAACGTACTTTTGAAACCTCATAAATCTTCCCATCGTGAAGCAAGAGACTTGTCATCAGTGAACATCACAGCCGTTCCTATACATGATGGTATAGTGTGGGACAAAACAGATTATGAAATCTTCGGCCCGACGGAACAATTGAACATTCCACATTTGTTTAAAATTTCACTAAGTGATCTAATTACGTCCAGTACCTATTCAGATGATTGGGACTTTGAGACTGTTAACGACAATGTTTGACCTAGAAAAATCTGCTGCATTTTCTAAAAATGAATATTTAGAGGGTTCATCAGACTACGAACAACTGTATTGTTATAACCACTATGGTCATCATTATTTGCATAAATCTGCATATCGAAGAAATGTGTTTATGTTTAACCAATGGGAGCATTGTCCTACACTACCAAAAGGTAGTTCAAAAACATTTGCTAGTAAGTTTCCATATTTTTCAGGTTACAATACATCTGACCCAGAAACATTTTACTTTAGAAATGTAAACAATACAGGACTGAAAATTATGTTAACTAATACAAAACAGATTTACTCTGCAGCATTTATTGCCCAACTGTCTAGACAGGGTTTCGACTTATGGAAAGACACAATAGACACAAAAACCGTGTGGGGTACTAAAGATTGGCAAGTACAGGGTATAGAAGCTTTATTTAGAGCCTGTATCATCCCTGAACAAATAATGTTTTTGAATGAAACCGTCCAACAAACTTCTTGTCTTGGATTAGCCAAGATCAAAGAGATGAAAACACCTTCTGTACCAACACCTGCAAGTGATAATGAAACACAGGCAGTGGTGACAGTTGACAATATACTACAACTCAACAGATTTATCCTGATTGGAGAAAATGGTTGATCTGGCCCACAGACACGAATAACTGTCAGGAAAGATTCCTGAATAAATCTCAGGGCTTTACTATTAATAGGCCAGACCCAAGATACGTCCAAAGACAACATCCGGGGGTAGTAACAACATACAGTGTAGGAAAATTATGCCTCGATTGGCTGCATAAGTCTACACTACAGGATGTGAAACAACACTTATCCTTACTTAAAGAGGACGCAGACCTTAGGGAATTCTTGCTTGGACCAAGAAAACCGCGTCAAAAACGTTTCATATATGCCGGCATTTATGCTGCCTATAATGAAGCATGGAAAGTGTCACAGATGGAGGCCGCAGAACGAATACGTGAACTTGATTGTATTAATTTAGAGAAAACCCTCTCTGTGGTCGACAATGGGTTAACAACTTTGTCCTCCAGAATATATTCATTGGATGGCATTGTATCCTCTGCTATCGACATACTAGAACAAGATTTGGCGATGTTACAACAAGGTCAGTCTCAGTTACGTTCTATTGTGTTATTAAGCTGGACGCTGCAATCTTTGCGAGCGGGCTATGTGCCTTGGCGTTTTATCAACACGTCAGCTCTGTTTGCGGAATACAATCTAACTGATAAACAGATCGAATTGGCACAAAGAGGAGCTAGGTATACAGTGATGAGCATTGAAAAACTGGAAAAATTACCATTCACAGTGGCAGAAAAACCAGCTACAGAATGGCTTATTCATGGCAAAATAACATTACCTGTGACTACTTTTCAGTTTCAGTATTGCCTCAGACAAATGCAAGCAGGCAAATATGAAAGGTTGGGTAAGGAATACATTAAGACATCTTGGGATTTACCGTATACATATAGATGTTGGAGTGGGGATCGTGAAGTGTTTTTGAGCGGTACACACTGTAAACGTGCACTGAGTGGTTCACTTATATGTCAGGACATTTCTTTACACGGGGCTTGTAATGATTCTGTGGCAAATTTGTCTTGCCATCAGCAGGGTACACCAGCGGCTGTGATTAATCCAACGTTTGGACAACTTTCTAATGGGAGTTACCTCATGTTGAATGATCAGAGTTGCTGCGGCATGTTGCCAGGCATCCCATATCTAGTAACGGTCAACTCCAGGGTCACTTGCTGTATGCAAGTATTGTTTCCCCCAATAGACACAGTCAGGGAGTCGCCTCTATGGCCTTCGCTGAACGTCTCTTTTATAAGATTTGATACTTTGAGCAGAATGAAAGCCATGCTTTAACAGCAAACAGTGCCTTTGACCTCAGCCAAAGAAACCTATGATCTACAAGTAGCAAGGACTTCGGCTGAGATACAGACTTTAATACGTACAAACTGCCCTATACATTTCGTAGAAATGATAGGACGTATCTTCAATATGCCTGATACAACCGGAATTGTACATGTATTTAAGAGCATCTGCTCCGGTCTGTTAGCACCTTTCCAGGCAATACTCGGAATCATCCAGAACTTTGCACATTCAGTGTTTGGTGGCTTACCATTAATTCTAGCACTTGTTGCCGGAATTCTATTTCTCTTCCTGCTATTGCGCTATGGCCAGCCTATTCGCAGACATCACTCCGAGCGAAATGGAGAAAGCTCTCCTTGAAAGAAAGTGCCGTGAGCGAATAGTACAGCTATTGGGCATGACTCGTCTACGGGACCTGAATACCACGTGGTTCCTGTCATTCAGACCAATCTGGCAAGATTGCATCTTACCTGTTCTACGATGCCTGCTATGCGGTGAAGAATGCGTGTTAGACACCTGTCTAACATTTCCATCAGCAACGCCAACGGATGTCGATACTCTGCTGGTCCCGATAACGGCCCATGCTCTGTGTTGTCCCCAGAGGCTACCAATCCTGATGTCAGCATTCATTGAGATCTCACAGACGCTTCCGGCTGCTGCTGAGGTACGAGAAAGATCTACAGGCACACAGGTAACAACGGACGCGAACATTGCTGCGGCAACCTATGCTGAAAGCGATGCTTCCCATCTCTGTGCAATTAATCTACTACACGAGGTGTTCCAACTGACACCAACTACAGTGGATGATGTTTTGTCTATAGAAATAGATGATCTCATGTTTACACCAGACCCGTAAACTGACTGATTCAGCATACAGTGTTCCAGAGATGCAGTAACAATTTGGCCTTCATTTAGGCATAAAATCCCAGCCCTTATTTAGGCATTAAACCGTGCACTCCAAATAAAGGCATGGTCTCCGACATCCGTCCACCCTAACGTCACAATGAGTTCGTGAAGAACAGACCCTTAGGCTGCGGGAGTTTCCCTAGCCCAGGACTATTGATTTCTTCAAGGACTCATATATTATGCATGAACCATTATTCCTTAGGGGTTCATTCATGACTTCTTCCGCTGTCCGACTCACGTCAATGCTAACATTCTGAGGTAATTCTCAGGTATAAATATACCTTCCCTAGCCCCTGTAAATCAGAGGAGACCTCGACTTCAGAGGAGCCCGTTTCCCGGCCTGACGCACTGAGAAGACGCTGTCATCCCTGCACGCAGAGAGTCCAGCTTCCAGTGATCTGACTTCCCTTGCGGGGTGTTGGAGTTCGAGTCTGGCAAAGAGATTCCAACCTCTCTCATTCTTCAGGTATGGAGCTGACTAGAACCTAGAGGGACTCTTGGCATACTAGGCATACTAGGCTTAACATACTCTTAGTATACCATAGAAAGGAATACTTCACCTACTTCATACCTCTCCCTACACCTAGGTTAGGTACATTGGGGTAGAGCTAGGTTAGAAACACATCGTATGAGTACTCGCATTTTTAGTCTGTGTCATTTATGTAAATGCATATATACTAAAAGATAATGCTATTGCAGTATTATTTATTTCTACTGCTCACACTGTACATTATTTATCTCGCATACTGTCTTGTGATCGTAACAGCACATTTTACTTACACCAGAAACAAGACTGTTCAATAAATCTTTTATTGAAACGCCAGTCTGTTCTTTCCGTGTAACTTTGAGGAAAACTAAGCATGCACGATTGAGCTGAGTGAAATAGTTATCTATTGTTTCCACGACTCTGGGACACGTTCTGATTCTAAAGGGAAACAAAGTGGTCATGTTTTGCGGCTGCCAGAAACTACTCCCTTCTTGTCGTCAAGGAGTTTCTAGTGGCCTCTGAGCTAGCTGGCACAAGAAATTAAGTTTAATATACTCGATAGGGACATACTGACCTTATTCCTATGTCAAACCTATAGGATATTTTATTCCAATGCGCAGAGCCTATTAGGGAAATAGGAGCTACACTACACCTAAAGTGGGCCCAACACTCCATCCGATATCTTGGCCTCAATCTGACTCCCACCCTTGCCACCTGGTCACAAGCCAACTGGCAAGAATGTAGAGGGTCCGTGCTAGAGGACCTGCGAAACTGGAAGCCTCTCACTCTCTCCTGGCTGGGTCGTCTCCATGCTCTTAAAATGTCCATTCTACCGAAAATTTTGTATGTCTTCCAATCACGTTCCACCCCTATCCCGCAACACCAGATCCAAAGCTTGCAGCGTGAATTCACCAGGTTTGTCTGGGGGGGCCGCCGCCCGCGATTTTTCAGCAAAGTTCTCATGCTACCTCGGGATAGGGGGGGCCTGGCTTGTCCCAACCTGTTGGAATACTACTGGGCGGCACACCTCCGCTTCATCTCTGAATGGATGGCATGGGAGAGCGAGAAGGTGTGGTTCCACATGGACAGGGCGGTGACTGGGCGCTCCATCTGGGATCTACCCTGCCACTCTCGGGTCTCTCGCTCACGTAGCGCATACATAGCCGTCCCTACCAAGACTGTTCTTGACATCTGGGATAAGGTAGCTATCTCTAAAGGCCTCACTACCTTTCCCTCTCCTCATACTCCCATCGCTGGTAATTCTCTCTTTTCACCTGCTCTGCACCCTACCGCTTTTACTGAATGGTTGGACGGCGGGTGCAGAACGATACGGGACCTTTTTGTGGGTGCCACTTTCAAGACTTTCGAACAATGTAGGCAGGGGTTCCACCTCCCCGATGGGGCTCGACTACAGTACTTGCAACTTCGACACTCGGTATATGCTGAATCTCTGGCGCCGGCGGCCACGCGTGCCCTCACCTCCTTCGAGCGGCTGGTCCGTTTGTTCGATAACTCTAGGGGCCTTATTTCACGTACTTACCACATCCTCCAACATTCCCCGCGGCTAGCCCCGCATCCCTATCAATATCGATGGCAGTCTGATCTGGCCACGGACATCACACCCGCACAGTGGGAGCGCCTTTGGCATGACATCCCGAAGGTTTATCGCTGTATTTCGCAGCGAGTAACCGCCTACAAGGTAATGACCCAGTGGTACTACACCCCCCAAAGACTACATAAAATGTTCCCTACGTCCTCTCCTCTTTGTTGGCGATGCTCGAATTCGCCCGGAGACTTCCTCCACATCTGGTGGTCCTGTCCACTTCTGACCACCTACTGGAAAGAGATCCTCAGCCACATCAAATCGGTTCTTGGCTTCCCCCTGCCTGAAACTCCAGCTACAATACTCTTGGGTATCAAGCCTGCTAACTTGCGCGCGCTGACACGTAGTGATTGGCATATCTGTTTTCATATGCTGGGTGCGGCGAAACAACTCATAGCGCTATACTGGAAGAAAGCAGAGACCCCCCCGGTCACTATTTGGTTCACTCGCCTATGGCATACCATGGCCATGGAACTCCTCACTGCGTGCTTGCAGAACCGAGACACTCAATTCAGCAAACTCTGGCAACCACTAATTGACCATTTCTGTAGGATTGAACATACCCGTTTCCAGCCCCCGAAACTCTGGGCTTTATGCGTCTTTGAAGATGCACTACTTCCCTTTGCTTTCACCATGCCCCCTTGATCCTAACGCCACCACGCTACTATTTGACCACCAGGCCACCATCTCTGCGAGGACTACCTCCCGCACTTCACTTTCCTTTTCTTTCCTCCCTTTACTCTTTTCCCCCCCTTTTCTTTTCTCTCTCCACCCCCTCGCTTTTCTCTCTCTTCCTTGCTGGTCTTTCCCGTCTTTCTCTATCTCCTTTGTCTGCTTCTTGCCTTATGTTTGAGTTTGTTCATTTGTTATGGTTCTACCCATTTGGAGACGCTTTCAAGCCTACGCCTGACACTTTTGCTTATCACATTACGCGGCCGGCCCTGAATGGGTTGTAGGCGACTTGCTGTGTAACCTAATATCGACGCACCACCCTCCTAATGCCACACCCTTGCCTCCTCTTTGATTACTCCACTCCGCGGCCGGCCCATCAACGGGTTGTAGGCGACATGCTGTGTATCTGTGGTTTACTCTCCTCTTCCTTAATAAAATAGATTCATATAAAAAATACACACCCACTGACCCATCAGCCTAATAAGGGCCACAACTGCCTTACCGTAGAGCTCATCTGCAAACAGCCAGTGGATGGCTGCAACTGCCAAAGACTCTGCGAGCACAATGAAAAGCCCTGCAGTGGTACCTTCATCTACCAACCCTGTTCTGAAACGAGGCTATATGCTGAAGATGCAAACTATGCCCGACACCCCCTTCAAAAACTGTAGAACCACCAAGCAAGAAAAAGGCAACGTGCTGCCTCGAACACAAGAACTTGAGACTGTTTCTAAGCCTACCAGCAAGGGCATACAGTGTTGGACTGGGACAGAAAATAGTCCTGGGCTCCAAAATAAAAGTGGCGCCCATTAGTGAACTAGAGACCTAAAACAGTGGCCCATGTTTGCAAATCTGGGCAGTTTTGAATTTTTAACAGTATGCTGTATAAGTGTTTTGCAATATACAGAAGTTTGCATGGATTTGAGCTTGCTGCAGGCAATGTTTGTTTTAATATTAAGGAAATCAACAGTAAAAACCAGCCCAGCAGACCACAAAACAGGCCCACACACAGCCAAAAATCAGGCCCCCCAACTGACCCATCAGATCAGCCTAACGGCACTGCCTGATTTCCCCATAGGCCAGTGCGACCTTGTGGGGGTAAGAAGGAGTAAACGGACTGCTCTTCTGAACCTGTGGGGAGCATGAACTGCAACTGTGCCTAATGTATGCCCCTGCCAAAGACTACTAGGAGTATAGGGACTATAACTAATAGGGTCGCCCAGGAGGGACAGAGCATTGGGGGGGAGAGGGGGTAGCACCCACAGGTGGATCGTAATTATCACTATTACCCTGTATTCACAAATTGGATTGTATAGTAGTTTTACTGTTTGACTAAAAGTATTTTTTCATTAAAAAAATACAAGCACTGGATTGAATAATAATTTGTGTCTATGCCTAGGTGGGCACTGCCATATTAAGCATATCCACAATATTTCATGATTTACCATCAAAATGGAAAGGTCCGCATTATAGAAAGTATAGGCACCATTATAGCATGGATGACCTCAATAAGTCAATATATATTTCCATTGTTTAATGAATGGTCACATTATCGCAAGAGTTACCATCAAACGGCCAAAACTGCGATTGTGCAATGGATGCCCTCACTACGCTGACATTACCACCTTTTAGCCAAGGCCAATACTGAACAATCATACCATGGATAATCACAATAGGCCAAGAATTACAACCGTTCCACCAGGCCGGCATTGATACCCACAAGATGGCAAGATATTCTTCTATTACGCAAGGGTCAGCATTTTACTAAAGGTGGGCACCATACTATGGATGCCCACATGTTGGAAGAAATACCATCATTAGGCCCAGGGCAGCATTTTACCAGGGCTAGGCAACGTCTTAGGAATGCTCACACGATTCCAGAAATTATTACAATTGTACCAGGGCCAGCAATTTACCAGGGTTTGAATCATGCAATGGATTTCCACAAGTCAGCAAGAAATACCGCCTGTTGGGACAGTTCTTTGCAAGGCTCTGGAAAGCCATGCAGTCCTGCCCTGGGGTGTGTTCATGTACGCTTTGTCGTTTTTTTCTGATTTTCCCCAGTGAACTCGGCAATCATGCAAGTTTACTGAGGGTTCTTTAATGCACTGCTACCCCACAGCTGTTCTGTGCATTTGAGATGATTACTGCTTCATTAACCCAGGATTTGCAGGACATTGTGGTCATGGAAACATGAATGGTAATAAAGGGACAGACCTTTTTTACTATTCCCAACAGGGGAAGCTACCCACTCGCCTTCCTCAAGTAAATATTCTTCCAGTCTCTCTTAACTAGGGTACTTTGTTGCCATACATGACGAACATGTCTTGAGGCTCTTACTCATTTTTAGGCTTGACCACCGAATGCATTAAAGCCAAACTTTAAAGCGCTACCTTAAAGAGGTCTTAAGGTGTAGCGGTCTGGGCACACTTTTGCTAAGTGCACTAGGACATCTTTGAGCACTGATAGTCCTAGGGGTGTAGACACAGCCTTGTTCTCTATGCACTATCTCAATACCATATTCGTGATGAATGACATTGAGGAATTATGTCATTTGTAATGCACACACTATTTGCATCACTTCAGTGTCTTGGATGGCAACTGCTTCATAGATCATTATTTTTAAGTGTCAGTGGACCTTCTGGAGAACCAGCCTTGCTCAGAGTTTGTCCTGCACATCTCAGTTTGATACTTGAGGGTGGTGGGAAGACAAATGGGAGAGGAAAAAAGACACAGAGGCTAAGATTTCCAGAGTCACCATGAAGGTCATTGCCACATACTATATTTAACAAGATTAGCTTGGTGACACAAAAGTAGGTAAGTAACCCCCCCATCCTGGATATCCAACTCATCAAAGAGGTCTGGAACCTAGACAGGCATCTTATGAAAACAGAACAACCTGTAGCCATGGCTGGAGTATCACACGTGTGTTTATTATCAAGGACTGTTCAGCTATCTTCTTGAAGACAACAGTACAATGACTGACTATATGAAGTTCTCTTGAAGTATAAAATAGCCTAATCACACACAAAGACTACAGCTGACAATCACAAAGATAGCATATTCACCTGCTCAAGGAGCACACCACTAATGTGGCAGAATGTCTTGTTAAAGCATCACAGGCTTTTTACACCTGATCACAAGCAGAGAAGGATGGGACTATACCTACACATCTGAGACCACACACCACGCAAGAATTGCATGGCACAAAATGTATGTCTGTCTGTAGGAGTTCTGTATTGTAGACATAAAGATAAGGAAACAATCAGATTAGAATTCAATGTAAGACAAGTAGACAATCCATTTAAAAGGATGGCTTCTGTCCTCCCAAGTAGGGATAATCAAATTCAAAATATGCTTCCCTACATTAGGCCACTCCACAAACTAAACAAGCCTCTGGCCAACTTACTGGGAGTTCCAGTCTCAGGTTTCTGAAACTGGCAGTCCAGTTATCTGGAAGCAGCAAGATTCAGAACATCTAATTCCCAGAACCAGTTAGTCACAAGCCAGTCTGCGGACCTCAGGAACCCTCGTCCGGATGACACAAGAACTCAAAGACACAGTTAAAACACACCTTTAATGCCTCTTCTTACAGTAAGAGAGGAGCTGTCAATGAATATGACCTAACCTCGTCTGACAATGTATATTTTTCTGTCTTATTTTATGTTTACTAGTTTTTTGAAAACCACCCTAATGACCTTGTGTTGCAGGAGCATATATAACAAGCTTTGGCAACGCTAATAGGTCTGCCTCCGGCTGCTGCCTTTGGGCTCAATGCCTATTTTGCTTATGAATGTTGCGAGGGGCAAACGGCTCAATAGCAGTGTTTGTGGTGACGCTGGGCTCTCACCTAAGTAAACCCAGCATTGTCTACACTGTCACTGACATTGTCTACAGCATTTACACATTTTAATGTAAAGTACACTTTGCACCAGTAGACCCTGACACTGAAGGAAACTACTTATTGGGTATATGCGTACATTCTGCAAGAGCAGAAGGCTGCCATTCACAATCAGGTAAACCAATGGCTGAAGTGGGCTATCCCTGTGACCCATGATGCACGCTGTGGTGGGCGGAAGGAAAACGTGAAGGACACTACAACAGACCAGTGCATAAAGAGGGCTGACTGAAAAGTCCTATTTGCAAGTATGGTAGATAAACTTTTATTAAAACACAAAGTCTTGGCTAATGCCAGGCTTACAAATGTTAAATAAATAAAAAGAGCATGTTAATAGGATAAATTTCACAAGCTTCGATGCCATACATGTCTTCTTTAAGCCAAGATGTAGAAACAGAGTGCCATAAATACACCTTCCTCACCAACCTTGGTGTGGGTAAATATTCAGATTGTACACCTTTTTACAGGTAAGGAAGAGCCGAAACAAGATAGAAAGTGCCATTTTCTGGTGGATTTTAAGCATTTGTCACGGCTTTCACACGAGTTGGCTGCCCGTGGATTGCATTCTAGGTGGGAAATTAGTAGATCTAGTTTCAAAAACATCAAACATTGAAAGGCATATTTAAAAATATTGTTTGACTATATAGAACATTTCACAGACGACGAGTGAGTACCATATAGCATGCATTTATTAGCAGTGGAAACCACTTGACGGAGCCTGTTGTGAGCTAATATCATCCCTGGTAAACCTGGTTGATTTATTAACGCAGATAAAGTAAAAAAATGTTTAAAGTTTCAAACAAACTATGTAAACCACACAATACACACTACACACCTAATTCATTAAAATACAGTATAACTGAAATAACAGACTTACAATCCTACTGATAATCATTATTCATAGACCACTGTAGAATATTATTTTCATCACTCTCTTTTAAGTTAAATTTACATATCGCCAATTATTTGGCCTGGGGACATTAAAACCCCTTTGCTTAAATACTATTGCTAACAACGCTAAACGTGATTCTGTACCAGGACATGCCAAGGAGAAATGTATATTTGCATGTTCCTCTCTTCCGGTCTATTACTCTCTTTCTCAAATAATCCGTTTCTTACTTTAGGAGCAACAACATTTCAACAACTACCTCTTTAGACCCATCTATCAAAATAATTGAGTAATATTTTTTTTTATAAAATAGAGACCTCTAACTCTTTATGAACTGTACCAATTCAATGATCAGAGCACAAAAAGGAAGACCGACCAGAGTAGATTTGCAATTAAGAAATGTGAGACCCCAATAAAGATACAGGATTTTGCTTTCATAGTGACTACTTACCCATACGTAATACCAGCAATGCTGCACTTCTTAAAGTGCATAATGTTGCAGGTTAGAGTCCCCGTTTTGTCGGAAAATAGATACTTCACCTACAAAGATAGTACAAAACAAAAGTGAACTAAACGAAACAGAGTAAAGGCACATTTGTACAGCATGAGAAACTAAAAACATACATTCCTCAATATGGATACCATAGTAATTCCGATTTTGACACAAACTAGATTTCCTGTCCGAATAGGGATTACTAATATTGTGAAAATACCATATTTTTGCTTAATTTTCCTAATGGCTTTGCCAATTCTTGTTCAAAAAGTGGCCGACTTTGTGCAGGAAAACACTACAACATTCTGAGTTTGGAACAGGGTAAAATATATGTTAATAGGGGGGTTTCCTTTATTAGGAAGTGCAGAACTCGAAAGAATGAGGCTATCAGCATCCAGTAGATACTGCATAAGGTGCTATATGAATTTACCATGAAATGGTAATAAAAAAAATAGTGAGGATATAGACTGGTTACAGATCTGATGGAGATGCAGAATGTAATGCATTTAGGACCTCACTGAGGTCTTGAGAGGTTATCTGGTTAAACGTGAAACGAGGAGAGGTACAAAAACACATTTTCCAAAATGGCTGGTGGGAAATTGTCAGCCTCAATCTCTTAAGTGTAAGATTTTGTCCATAAAGTACTTGTAGAGATCATTACATATTCTTAGATGGAATGACTTCTGTTACTATTATAGAGTCATCTGCCAATTCCTTTTTTTTTTTTTTAATATTATTTAAATATCGCTTATTTGGTGTTGGGAGCAGTAGCAATTATCTGAGTAGTGCTTCTGTTTAGCTAGTTTTACTATTTTTTTTTAACTTAATCAAGGATCCACAAAGCAAAAAAGTAAATCACAGATAATTAGTAATCTAGTAATGGAAGTGATTAAGGGAGAGGCGTAGAGTAATGTGAAGTAGCAAATTAGCCATCCCTTAATTGGTGGAAAAGGTCCAACCAACATCTTTAAATCATTTTTCACAATTGCCACAACTCACCCCACCTTTCTTTCCTTCTACCCTATATTGTTGGTAGAAGCAGGAACGGTCTCCAAAAGGGAGGCATCCGTTAACCAGGTTTCTGGTACTAAGCCAATATCTGATGCATCTTTTAGTAGAAGCTCTCGGACTTCCAAAGGATATTTAACCAAGGATCGGGTGTCTACATAGGATATTTTAATGGTATCCAGAGAGAAGTGGGAGAGTACTGACTGTTTTTAGCACTGACATTTAGCTAGTCCTCACGTGCATGCATATACACTGGCGTAGCAAGGTGGGTGGGGGGGGGCTGCCAGCCCCGGGCGGCACGAGTTTTGGGGGTGGCGGCCTCCTCCCCCCTCCCGCTCTTCAATGTTTCTGCCGCGGGGCGCCAATCGCGGGAATATCGCCAGCACCCCCCCACTCTCACAGCCTCCGCTGGGCGGCAAAGTGGCATGCTACCCCACTGTGCATATATATGTCCTGTGGAATCTACATGATAAAAAGTATGTTGAAATGCACCAAGACTTCCTGGTCCGTACCTAGAAATTTGGTCACAGTGACAGCCCCCAGTCGCAGACAGCCTTTCCACAGGAGCACCAGCTGCGAGCCCGAGCATGGGGGCTACAAACATATCTGAAAGGGTCTTTGCAGTCAAAGCTGGGCCGGATTTGTTTCTGGTAGAGAAGTCAAAATTGGATTAACTTAGAGTGTTATGTGTTTCTTCTTTGTCTTCATGCGTTTTCCCTCTCACACAGTTTGTAAGGCAGGAATCGAAACGGTGAAAACTTAAACCTAAAGGTTACAGTGCACTTAATGCGTGCACATTGCTTAACATTGGTTGACTTTATGGTTACTCCTATCTGCTTGGTTGTAACTGCCGGAGGTGGGGTTCCCATGGGTGAGGGCCGCACCCCGATACCTGGGGGTTAGACTGGCGGAGACGGCCGAACAATATCTGGTGCTTAACATAGGTAGAGTGGTAGAGGGATTTCGAGGGTCGGTGCGCTTCTGGTGGGAGCTGCCTCTCTCACTTATGGGGAGGATTGCTCTAACCAAAATGGTTGTCCTGCCTAGATGCCTATACGCGATGCAGCACTCTTTTCTCAGGATCTCCAGACATTTCTTTATAACATTGGACAGGCTACTAACAGACTTATTATGGGGGTCCAAGCGCAAACGGGTTAGTTTGGTCACTCTGCAGAGAACCTGGCAGAGCGGGGGTCTGGACGTTCCGTGCCTGGAATTTTATTATGCGGCTTCACAGCTACAGCACGCGGTACATTGGTTAGACGGGGATGACAACTGGGAGAAGGCCTTGCTGACGGGGACCTTCGGAAATAGAACGTTGCCTGAGCTGCTGATGGGAGCACAGGTACCTTTGACAAGCCCCTATATAATCCGGCATGTGGCGGGAATCTGGGAGTTGGTAATCCGGAAAGTACTGAAACGGGCTCCCTATGCCCCAGACATGCCCTTATGGGTCGTTGGACCCTTTCACCAAATTTCCGCGTCTATGTCGGTGCATAGGTGGCGGGAGGGGGGGGGATGCCGAACCTGGGGGACCTATACGACAACAAACGGTATGTCACGCGTGAGCAGGAGATGGAAACGTTCACCCTGGGCCCAGGACAGTTCCTACAGTATGGGAAAATAGCCCAGGTAGCGAGGGAGCTGTGGCCAATGTTCCCCGAGGAACCCCCTGTTTCTCAGGTGCTACAGACCCTGATAGGGATGGCTAAAGGGAGCAGACTGATATCTCACCTATACCGGGCATTCCGGGATGACGGGGCGATCAGGGTACTACCAGTCCAGGCGAAATGGGAGGCACTGACGGAGGGTCCCATCACGGAGAGGGACTGGTCCAAAATTCATGAAGGGGTTAAACAGGTGCGCGCGAACACTAGGATCAAGCTAATTCAATTCAATTGCGTACACCAGACATATCTGACCCCCAAGATGCTACACAGGATTTACCCAGAGCGATCGGGGCAGTGTCCCAGATGTGGGGAGACGGAAGCTACATTTATCCACATGACTTGGTCCTGCCCGGAAATTCAAGTATACTGGACGGATGTCCTGACTGTGTTACGGGGAGTGACGGGGTGGGAAATAGCAGGAGAGATCCGGGTGGTGCTGCTCGGTTTACTGCCCCGACCTAAGAACAAGAATCTTAGTAGGAAGTTTGTCCTCTTGGGCCTAGTGCTGGCAAAACGCCGGATCGCCATTTCATGGCTGAGCCACAGACCGCCCAAAATGCTACAATGGGTGCGATACACGAAGGAATGGGCGACAGCCGAGGTGATCCGAATGCAGCAGACCAGGCGCAACGAAAAGTTAGAGAATGATCAGCAGGCGTGGAGGGCGATGGTGGGAGAGTTGACGAGCGAAGGGGTGAACAGGGAATTACGAGAGGAGACCGGAGGAACCGCACAACCGGGTAGTGGACGGGAGAGTAATTAGGAAGAAAAAAAAAAAGGGGAGGCCGACCATCAGGGATATCCTAGATAGTACACTGATGTGGACTGCAAGGGCAGAGATAAAGCTACAATACATGACGAACACCAGGCATGACGGGGTGGTGTTTTAGTTGAGGGTGGGGAGGGGGGGTCTAGAGAATAAGAGTTGTTGACAATGGTTTACTTTTTAAGTTTAATTAGGAGACATGGACCAAGGTGGACACCCTTGGGGTTAGAATCCGACAAGGTAGCATGCATGATATTGGGACTAAGCTCTTGCTGGCTGGGTCATTACACCTGTGTGGAATGTATACAATTAACTCAATTTGGGATCTGCGAAGTTTCAATGATCATTAATGTATGACCACGGAACTATGCATGCTGATATTGTAAGGTTGTTTCAAATGTTAATAAAGATATAAAAAAAAAAAAATACTAATCTCAGAAGCCTCATAGATTACATAATATATGTTGCATTACTAAAAGCATTTTGAAATCAGTCCAACCTGTTTTCTGCCTGCACAAGAGACTGACATCATACTCAACCAAAGCATATTCAAAGTTATTCATTAGCAAGAGAGACACTTAAAAACATAGTTGACACTGGGCCCAGATGGCACTTCAAATAAGCTTGTAAAATTAGCACATTTCATATTATGTAAATGTTAGAAATGGGGATCTCCAAATTGGCAGTCGTATACACCCTGTCCAAGTAGGGACTCTTCCTTCTAGTCAGGATTAGGGGATTACACACCTAAGAAAACCCCTGCTCAACCCCTTCATAGGTTGGCACAAGCAGTCAGGCTTATCACAGAAGCAATGTGTAAAGCATTTGTACATAACACATACAGTAACACAGTGAAAATCAAACTAGATCAAAATGATAAAAATCCAAATTACACAACTCAAAATATGAATTTTTAAAGGTTTCAAGCAATTATGTCCATAGAGAACTATGGATGCATGTTTTTTACACTAAGTACCTCTGATGGGGCAAAAGGCAAAACAGCTGCAGAGGAGGGACGTGTCAGAAAACACAGCGATGAGTCAGTTCCTGATTCCTTGGGGAGGCGATGCGACAGTTCTGCTCCACTCAGGAGAAGTGAAGCGTCGAATCCGGACTGCAGGGGGACATGATGCATTGATAGCAAGACGGTTCTGGTCTGCGGGTGCTGCGTCGGTGCACAAGTGTGATGCGTGGAAATCCGGTACGCGCTGGAGCTCGAGGCGGCAGCGAACAGGCACTGTGTCTGTTTCTTCAGCCACAGTCCTATGATGCGTCGATCTTAACAGGCGCACAGCAGGGCCTGCATCAGAGTCAGTGTGGGGTCTCAGATCTCTTAGACACAGTGCGCAGAACTCAGCGTGCAGCGGATTTTTCGGCCGCGGGCAGGAGCTGCATTGATTTCTTTAGTTGCACGGCAGCCGCATGTAGAAATTTCTTCCGCAAGGCGGTGCTGCATCGGAAAAACTGGTGCGGGAAGGGCGAAGCATCGATTTTGAGGTCTTCAAGCAGTTTTTGAAGCAGAAACAACATCCAAGGGCCCAGAACTGGATCTGGCAACACAAGGCAGGTCAGAACTCCCAGCAGTGGGGTTCTAGGATGCTGCAGGGGTTGTCTTTGTGTCCCTGAGACTTCTTAACAGGAAGTAAGCTCTACTTCAAGCCCTTGGAGAATCTTCTCAAGCAGGATACAGCAAAGTAAAAGTCCAGTCCTTTCCACTGCCCACATACAGAATTAGCAACTGCAGGCCAACCCAGAAAAGCAACACACAGCAACGGGGCTGTACTACTCCTGACAGCTCTTCAGCTCTTCTTCTTGGCAAGGTCACCTTGATCCAGAAGTGCATAAGTTCTGGGGTCAGAGCCCCATTACTTATACTACTTTCAGCCTTTGAAGTATGCAGGCTTCAAAGAAAGTCTTTCTTGCTCAGTAGAACCAGTTTTGTCCTCCCAGGTCCAGCCACACTACAGGGGATGGAGACAGCACTGAGAGGTCAGGCACAACCCTACTCTGGTGCAGATGACAACTCCTCTCACCACTTTAGCGAAAGGAAGGCCCATCAGCCTGGTGATGGGCCATCAGGGTATGCAGGGCACACCTCAACTACCTTTTGTGTGACTGTCTAGAGCGAATGCACAAAACAGCCCCTGCCAGTCTAAACCAGACGTTGATTCCACAGCAGGCAGAGAAACAGAATGGTATAACAAAAAAATGCCCACCTCCTAAAAGTTCAGTATCACAAGGGGTGGGCCCTATACCACACAGCTAGATTAGGCCAGTAAATTACAAAAAAATGAGATATCTAGCTGACCATTTATTGGGCTTTTAGCGATTTAACAGACTAAGACCAAAATCACAAATAAGATGGTCTACATAATTAAATGATGTAGACCATCTTATTTGTGATTTTGGTCTTAGTCTGTTAAATCGCTGACAGCCTAATAAATGGTCAGCTAGATATCTCATTTTTTTGCACTTCCTAAAATTGACATTTTCAACAACACAATAGAAAAACCACCTTCACTAAAAGATGTATTTTTAAATACTGAGCTCAGGGAGCCCAAACTCCAAATCTCTAGCTGTTCCCAAATGAAAGTTACACTTGCAAGGCAGCTCCAATGATAGCCTATGGGAGAGCTAGCCCTTACAAAGTGGAAAACGAAATTAGCAGCAGTTCACTATCAGGACATGTAAAACACACCAGTACATGTCCTATCTTTCACATACACTGCACCCTGTCCATAGGGGTACCTTGGGCCTACCTTAGGGGTGCCATACATGTAGTAGAAGGGAAGGTCAGAGCCTGGCAAGTGGGTGCACTTGCCAGGTCGACATGACAGTTTAAAACTGCACACACGGTCCAAGATGGCGCCCGTGAAGTAGACTAACTGCAAAGCTCCGCCGCACCGGGAAACAGGCTGGCGGTTCCTGGGGGAGCGGCTGCCCCAAATTGCAGGCATCGGGAGCGGAACGAGCCTGGAGCCGCCCGGGGGCATCCTTGGAGCGCCGCAGCATGAATCGTGGCCACGTTAGCAGTTTTCAGGTGGAGCATGGCCCGTCGACGGTGAAACAAAATGGCGCCTGAATGAACACAGCGGAGCCGCGCCGAAGTGCAATGCAGCATTGGTGACGTTTCCTGGTGGCAGCGGAGCGAAGGGGCCACCTGTTCCATCACTCCCCCCCTGTGGTGGACTCTTCCAGCATAGGAGAGAGGAGTGACCGGCGCCCGCCAGGGAGGTGAAGAGAATCAGTTTGTCTGGAGCAGACCGCGGCGGGCCCGCCCCCCCAGGCGAGCAAGCGTAGCTCCC
The DNA here is from genome assembly GCA_963921515.1 of Calotriton arnoldi. Classification (NCBI taxonomy): domain Eukaryota; kingdom Metazoa; phylum Chordata; class Amphibia; order Caudata; family Salamandridae; genus Calotriton; species Calotriton arnoldi. The sequence continues at coordinate 186,739 of CAWUFW010001602.1, read as the reverse complement.
CTGAGTACTCCAGGCACGAGAGGTGAGGTGGTGGAGGGTGGACCAGGGAAGCAGCTGGGACCGGGCTGGCACCGAAGCTGCTTCAAGGCGCTGAGGCCCTCTGCGACGCGGCCTCCCCTCCCGCAGCTCGCTTGGAGCTGGGTTGTGCCAATGTTTAGGAAACCTGTTGCCATAAAGAGGAGGTCTCCGGCAGCCGGAGTGGCCCAGAGGCTGAGAGTAAGACCGGGAGGCCAACGGAGGATAAAAGTGCACAGGTGAGCAGAGACGACAGAGGGGGATTGACGCAGCGGGGTGGGGACCCCCCCTAGGCCTAGTGAACCCACTGGCGGAAAGGAGGCGCGGAAGGAACCACGTGAGGGCCAGACGCTATCGCAGGCAAACTGTCCGCCCTGACAATAACACTGCAGCTCCCCATTGAGGTGAAAGCTCCCAGGAGCACAGGACAGGGCCTCACGAACTCGGCTGTTCAGTGACTTAGTGACCTCAGTGGGAACACTGCTTCCAGGGAGCGAGCGAGGGGCCACTGGAGAGCACTTTGGCAGGCACCCCCAAGACGGTGAAGGGCAAAGTGCCCCGGACCCACCACAGAGCCCATGTGGACAGTGCTGCCTGGACTTGCAGGGGTGGGGCTTTCCCGTGCATTGGGGTGGACCCCCCCTAACATCCAGTGGGGTGCGGAGTGCACAGAGCTTGGGCACAGGGCATCACAATGACCACCCCAAGGTCTAAGAGGGACACTGCCAACTTCAAAGACCTCCTAGCTGAGGGCACCACCATGAAGACGGGGGTTGCCTTGAACTCACCGGACAGAGCGGAAGCCGGTGCCTCAACGAAGCACGAGGTGAACGAGGAGGCCCCAATTAAGCGTGGTTTCATTAAAGCACTCTTTGGCATGCTGCGAGATGACATAGCGGCCTCCGCACGGAAGTAACTGAGGAGGTCAAAGGACTGCACCACGATATGGGGGAGCTGGAGCAGAGGGTGGACTCAATAGAACGCTCCGGGAACGCTAGAGAAGAGGAACTAGAAGAATACCTCCGAGAATTAACGGAGCTCAGGGACCACAACGCTGACCTCAACTTTCACCTCGAGAATCTGGAAAATAGGTCCCGCAGATCAAACATTTGTATCAAAGGCGTGCCATTGCAAGCGGATGCGGGACGCTTGGAGGACTACGTGTTGCGCCTATTCCATCACATAGTACCGGACTTCGATGGGAAAGACCTCCCACTGGACTGTACCCATAGGGCGGGACCCCCGTCAGCATCCCCGGGCTCCCCTCAGGACATCCTCATGTGCCTTCACAATTATAAGCAAAAAGAAACAATGGCTGCGGTGCGTGATCAACCTCATGTGCTCTTTGAAGGAAACAAAATCCACCTATATCAGGATTTGTCAAATATCACACTCCAGAGGCGTCGGGAAATGAAGCCGGTGACGGAATTTTTGAGGGGCAAAGAAGTGCGGTATTGTGGGCTTTTTTTTATTTTTGTTTGTTTTTTCGTTACCTTCAATACAGATTAGATATTTAATAACGAGATAATGGACAATGTAGTCAGGATTCAGATCAGAATATCGCTTATATATGTAAATTGCATATTGGAATTCATTGTCACTACTTCGTCCTGCCTATTTCTACGATCTATATATGTAGATAGGTACCCTGAAGGCATAACTTATGATTCTATTATTGGTCATATTATCTATTCATCATTTGTTGTCTTTTTTATGATTCAACAAACTAATGTATACACAAATGTAATGTAATATGTCTTTTCATCAAAATTGCAAAACTTAATAAAATCTGTATTGAAAAAATAAATGGGGCCATCTATTCCGTTTGGTCTTCGCGTGGCAAGGCGAGACTCGGGCAGCACGCACACCTCCGGAGACAGCAGAAATTCTGGGCATTGAGCTTGATCGGGAGTGCCCATCCCAGCAGACACTCGCACAGATTCCATCCCGAGAATCGCAACCAAGACGGCACTCAAGAAATCGTCCGAAGCAACAAATAGGTAAGCCAACAAAAACTGAAAGTATCAAAGAACGCTCGGCCCTGCTACAACAGCTCACGGAGCAACACCAGTCCCCCGAAAGAGAGACGGACTGATGGTGCTTCATGTGTCCATCGAGTCCTGTAGTAGGAGGTGGGCCTGCTCCCTCTGGGACGCAAACTCACCTTAGCCACCACTAGCAGGTAGCAGCGGGGGCCGCAGACTTCCTTGCTCCTCCTCAGTATGCTGATACGGATGACCAACGACATGGACCCTCACTACAGAACTGCAAGTTATACACCCGTTGGTGCTTCTGTTTTATTAATTGTTAATGTTATTATGTCAGTTACAATCATGCTCAGCACTCAGCCACGATGTCACACTCCACGTATTGGGGGGGGTATAGGGCTTCAAGCTGCCGCACGCAGGACCCAGACAGCAGCGTCACACATCCAGGGACATGATACGCATAGTTAGCTTGAATGTGAGGGACCTAAACTCGCCAACCAAAAGAGTAGCACTTATAACTCAGTTCAAGGCGGCCCAATGCGATATATGTTTCTTACAAGAGACCCACCTCCACAAAAAAGACTGGAACAGAATGCGCTCCAGATGGTTTGACGATCAATTCTGGTCCCCTGGTCAGGGGAAAAAAGCGGGGGTCGCAATCCTAGTGGCCACACACTTCCAAGGGAAAATTATTAGCACACTATCCAAGATTGCAGGACGTTTGTTGGCCCTACGAGTGTCTCTCGCCAACCACACATTCACAGTAGCCTCCATCTATGCTCCTAATGAGCACCAGGAGCCCTTCATACGTCAGGCTATTGGCAACGTCCTTACATCGTCTGACTCCAACCTCGTGATAGGGGGCGATTTTAACCTGGTACTGGATGCCTCTATCGATAGAACCCCCCCACGACCAGGGAATACAGGGATGTTTACCCCACAGGGAACACGCTGGCTAGCAGAGGCTGGGCTGACAGACATATGGCGGTCTCTTCACCCTACCACACGGTCCTACTCCTTTTTTTTGGCCGCTCACCAATCCTATGCCAGAATTGACTACTTTCTCATTTCTGCCCCACTGAGCCCCAGAGTAACGCAGGCCACCATCGAAGTGGCATCCCTCTCTGACCATGCCCCCATCCAGCTGGATTTGCACCTCCTGACCGCACACCGGAGTTGTAAATCATGGCGCCTTAATCCTAAATTGCTATCCTATGACACAGCGCTCAAAGAGGTAGGGAAAGCCATAGTAGATTACCTCGCAATTAACAACATCCCACACACAACAATAGCAATGCTCTGGGAGGCTCTAAAGGCAGTCATTAGGGGCACGTATATTGCGATAGCAGCTAGACCCAACAAGGAGCGAGCATTGAAGAACGCCAGCCTAGAAACCATTGTGAAAGAATTGGAAGAGGCTCACCAACGCAAAGGCTCCCATAAAACTAGACGTCAAATGACCATAGCGCGAAAACAGCTTAGAGCTTAGATACTGCGGAGTATGCGGAGTATGCGTTGCTGCGAACGCGACAAAAATATTTTGCGGTGGGGAACAAAGCTGGCAAGTTGCTGGCGCACAGGTTGAGGACACAGATGCACTCTAGGCGTGTGCAAGGCCTCATAAATGGTGGCCAGCAATACATCACTAGGGATGAGGACAAAGCGGCGGAGTTTGGTCGTTTTTATGCACACCTGTACGGGGTTGATGAGAAATCCCCGGAAGATTGCACTCATTACATTGCGCAGGCCCCTATAACAACACTGCAGGACCCTCCCACAACGCCCCTGGAGAAAGACATTACTGAGCGGGAAGTGATGGACGCGATAGGGAGACTCCAACTGGATAAGGTGCCGGGGCAGGATGGATTCACGGCTGCCTTTTACAAGCAGTTTGCACCACTGCTGTCCCCAGTGCTTTCTCGGCTGTATAACTTATTTAGTGAGACAGGGGAGCTTACGGAATCCATGCGCACGGCGATAATAACGGTATTGCCAAAGCCTGGGAAAGACCCTCAACCCTGCGCGTCCTACCGTCCCATATCCCTTTTAAATGTAGATGCCAAGATATTCACAGGGATATTGGCATGGGATATATGCCGGGGCTAATCCAGCCTGACCAGTCCGGCTTTATACCGGGCCGCATTTGTGGGGACAACACCAAACGGCTTTTTCACTTGCTGGACAAAACCCAGCGCTCCCAAAAACCAACCTTGTTTCTGTCGATTGATGCCAAAAAGGCCTTTGATTGCGTCCATTGGCCGTTTTTGCGAACAGTGCTAGAGGCAGTGGGCCTCGGTCTGAGATTCCAGCGGTGGATATGGGCTGGATATGCGGAGCCAAAAGCAATGGTCAGGGTAAACAACACGCAGTCACCGACATTTCCAATTTCCAGGGGGACCCGCCAAGGCTGCCCGCTCTCACCGCTCCTGTTCGCGCTCTACATGAAGCCACTGGCAGAACGTATCCGACACCACCCGCAGATAGAGGGGGTCTGGATGGCAGGCCAATCTCATAAAATAGCCCTGTATGCTGACGATGTGTTGCTGACCATCACAAATCCGCGTCAATCACTGCCTCCTCTCCTTGAGGAACTCGCAGCATTTGGTGCGTTTTAAGGTGAATACTACCAAGACCCAAGCACTTAATATCACAATCCCACATGACGAGCAACTTCGGTTGGCATCGGACTTCCCCTTCCAGTGGGCGCAACGGGGAATCCAGTACTTAGGAATTCGCATATTCCCTACCATAGAGGGCTCGGTGACGCACAATTATTCAGAACTTTTAAGGACGGTGAGATCCCTCATCTAGTCCTGGCATGTGGGTCCCATTTCTTGGTTGGGATGCACATCAGCGGTCAAGATGACCCTGTTGCCAAAAATCCTCTACCTTATGCAGGTAATACCATTGGCGCCACCCGCACCCACTCTTAAAAAGCTACAAGTTGCCCTTGAGGCCTTCATATGGGATGGTAAGCGGGCACAGATGGCGAGAGAGCGGACCTATCTACCCATAGCCAAGGGAGGGTTGGGCATACCGAACCTAGCAAGATATTATCAAGCCGCACAACTGCGCTACACGGTAGAATGGCAGCATCCACTGACCGAGAAACACTGGTGCTTCCTAGACCAGGCGGTGGCCGGGATCCACATTTGGAAAGTTCCATGGCTCCCACGCAAACACCGCCCACCGGGTGTTTACATCTCGCCTGTGGTCAGGGCTACTATGCGGGTTTGGGATAAGGTACACTCCTCTAAACAACTCTCCACACAGATTTCCCCACTCACACCAATCATGGGAAATCCAGATTTTCCACTGGCCACACAGGAGAAAGTCTTCAAGCGTTGGCAGGAGGCCAATTGCAAGCAAATCGGAGATTTATTCGACGTGAGAGGTCTGCTAGACTTTAAAGCGGTCCAGCATGATTTTGGGCTCCCAGACTCAGAGTATTGGCGCTATTTGGCAGTTCGACACTGGGTGACACTCCCCGAAGTTAGGCCACATGCCAGTAGGAGACTGACACCGTTTGAGCGCTGGCTTCTGTCCAGAAAAGACGACACCCGCATTTTGTCCGACATATATACCTTTCTAAACACCCAGACCACCCCCCTGCAAACACCAGCTAGGAAGAGGTGGGAACAGGAGTGCGAGCATAACTTTACCGACAAGGAATGGGCGGATATTCTACACCGCGCACGCACCTCTGCTACCAGCGCCTCGGGCAAGGAAACACTCTTAAAGCTGGCCCATTATTGGTACTATACCCCAGCGCGTCTGGCACAATGGCAAAAAGGGAGAGAAGATGCATGTTGGCGGCATTGCGCTCAATCAGGTACACTCACCCAGCTGCTATGGCACTGCCCCAAATTACACAGATATTGGAGGGAGGTCCTGGCAGACATCAATCAGATGTTCGATACTGAAATACCCCGTTTTCCTAGCTATGTTCTGTTAGGACTACCCAATACACAAACCTACCCATTACATTCTAATAAAGGGAAGGCTATCACCTTGGCACTGTGCGCGGCGAAGCAAGTCCTGCTTTCAAAATGGGGCACTGATGTTATCCCAACGCATGCAGACTCATTGCACAAACTTTGGGACTTATTGGGAATGGAAAAATTGACAGCGGTTATCAGTCATACCTTACCAGAGTTCGAGAAAAGATGGGGAACATGTATAAAGCATCTTTCAGGAGTATACCAGGAACTCACATGCCCAATATATTTGCGAATATTGCAGATTACGCCCGCCAACCCCGTGGCCGACTCAGGAAAAGAGGACTAGTGATGACCTATTATCAATGAGAAATGAACATGTACTGTTCTTCTTAGTTATTGTTTGTTGACGATGTCTCATTATGTCTTTCCCTCTTTCCCTCCCTGGTTCTTTATCTCCTCTCCACAACTTCTTCCCCCTTAAATTCTGTTACCTCGCTGGCCAATGGATGTAGGCGAAGGGAATTGTAAACAAACACAATAAAAAAAAAAAACGTTACAATCCTAAAACTGCACACACAGACACTGCAATGGCAGGCCTGCAACAGGTTTACAGGGTTACTCATGTTGGTAGCACAACCCGTGCTGCAGCCCCACTAGCAGAATTCGATTCAGAAGCCCTGGGCACCTATATTGCACTTTACTAGGGATTTACCAGTAAATCAAATGCCAATCATGGGTAACGAATCACCAATACAATTTAGACAGAGAGCATATGCACTTAAGCACCGATCAGCAGTGGTAAAGAGCCCAGAGTCCTAAAGCCAACAGAAAGAGGGCCAGAAAAATAGGAGGCAAAAGGCACAAAGTTTGGGGATAAACCTCCATAAAGGGCCAGGTCCAACACAACCCCCACCAGCCGAAAGCCAGGGGAGACCAATCAATACCTTGATGGACTTCCCTGATTGGGGCGATAGAACATGGACCCTGATCCGCAACAGCAGGGGCACGTTCCAGTTCTACGCCTTTCTGAACCCAGTTGGATCCCTCTGTCCATTCACTCAGGGCCCACTAAACTAACCCATGGGGAACCCTTCTCCCCACCTAGGGATACCATCTGTGCAGTACATACCTTACCTTGCTCACAATTGCATCCCAGTGATCAGACAATACCACCATGGCAACACAGTGGTGAGGTACAGTCCACCTCTGTGGTGTGACTCCTGCCCCAGCCTCCCAGAGGCAACTCTGTCCACAAGGACAGCAAGCCACAGTTGCCTCCTACATCTGTCAGTGACAAGAGCCAGGCCTCAGTCCTCTCAGAGTTCTCTAACCTCTGTGGCGTCTGAGAGTGGGGGGCGGTAGCCCCAGGTTCGTAGCACCCTTTGTCCACTCTCCCTCCCACCAGTTCAGGGATGACATCCTGAGATTGGCACTCCAGCCCGCTTCTGTACCCCGAGGCTGAACAGGAGACTGGGGTGGGCTCTCCCACACCCTGTCCTCCTCCCTGGGGCTCTGCACCCTCCCACCCGAAACAGTACCCCAGAAGACGACACGGTAGGGACACTGATAGCAGTCGCCCCTTCCTTCAGGTCAGGGGGGACACCTGAACCTGGTCTTCCAACCCAGGGTCTGTAACTTTAGGCTGGAGCTGTGCCTGGCAAGCCAGGTCTTCTGGGGGAGTAACCCTACCCCCACCAAAGGAAACACATTCCTCATGTGTTGTGTGAGAGTCGGCCTGGTGCAGGTATCCAGCCTCCTGTCCATCTGACAGTGCATGAAGACCCCCCCAGGCCAGGAATGGCCTCCAGAGGGTCAGTCCTGGGATGCTCTGACCTCAGAGCTGGCAATCCCTGACCCACTTGTCCTTCCACTGGGGACTGTCTCCCCCCACTCACCCCTCTCTCTGGACTTCTGCACCCTCCCACCCGGAGTGGCGCTGCCAGACACCAGAATTGGTGGGATGCTGGTCACAGCCACCACCTCCTCAAACCCCCCCAGCACTCCTGACACTAAGGGATGCCCCTCAGCGGATGGCCTCCCGGTACAGACTAGGTTTAAGAGACAGAAAAACCTTCATAGTGCCAATACCTGAAGGCAGCTATCTTGTGGATGTTTAATCTGACCGCAGAGAAATACGTGAAAAAGTTGAGAAACAAAACTATGGATGATAACCAGACATGTGATGATCAGTATTTCTTCCCTGAAATCAATTACGCTCTGTGTAAAAAGTAATATGTCACTCTCCTGTGAAGATATTTACCATTTGGTTACACCGTGAACACCAATAGCATTGTTTTGTAGAGCAGCATAACACTTTAATGATACAAAGCAGTTCGATTCTAAGATGCCTGAAAGCAGCTAACATGTAGGTCACCACAAGGTTATTCAAAAAGATCACCCAAAGCAGGATCAAGTTCCAGTAGACTGCCAGGCGTGGCAAATAAACAAAAGATTTTCCTCAAACTCCCCCAATATTTTTGTAAAAGGTGCCCCATAACATCTCAAGAGCTAAGGAGTGGTTTTAGGGATTGTGTTGCCGAAGGAGAAATCCATCTTTCAGCATTCCAAGGAGGCATACAGGGATGCTACAATGGCAGCCATACAAGAGTGAACAAGTGACTGGTAGTGGATTAACTATCATGTATTTCAATGCATCTAGTGCCCTACTGGGAATAGTGGGGACAGAGATATTATTTCATACCTGGAAGTTAAGAGATGGATTCTAAGTTAAGGTTGCTGACAACACACCAATGACCAGATATACTTTCAAAAAGCAGCAGTAAATAGGATCCCAGGCCATGACAGAGAACGGCTTGCTAATTCTGAATAGTATTGAGAGGGCATTTCTGTCATATAAGGATGATTCTGAGAGATTGTTATGTTTATTACTCTACTCATGATACCTTGTCACAGAGGGGTCCCTGATCAGAGGTCAGTAGTACTGCACATACATAGTAGGAATGACATACTTAACTATGAGTTAGCAGTAGTTATTACCAAAAGAAGGAAAATGGATGGTAGGTGCCCCATCATACAGATTGTGTAAGACCAGCAGGCCAGCAGAGATGACTCATTGAAGAATATAACGACTGTTGCACTTTCGATAGGGATAACAGTGGCGGCCAGCACAGCTCACAGGTGTCGGGGCGGGCGGGGAGGTGGGGGTCGCCCGGGTCACAATAAAAAAAAAACACTTACCTTCCCGCCGAGTCCTGCGTCTCTGCTCCTGCTCTCGTCTTCCAGGAACAGGAAGCACCAGGGCTCCCACGCTACCCGCCGGCAATCACAACGCTGCAATGCAGCATTGTGATTGGTCTGAGCACCATGACACGGCGCTCAGCCAGGGGCTGGAGGGATTGGCATGTTCTCCAAGCAGTCTGTAATGCAGCCTGCATGGAGAACAGGAAAGTGCTCATGACTGTTTTGAGTGGCCCGAGAGGGCCGACCAAACAGTCATTGAGAACTTAGGAGGGTTGTACCCTCCTCTCTTGCTCTTCAGCCTCCCAAACCCCCTCACGCAAGCTGCCACAGCAGGAGGAAAAAATAAAACGATAATGACATTACGTTATTATCCTTTTATTTTTTCCTTTCTTTTCCTGCTTGAAGACAGTGGGGCGATGCTCCTCCGCCTTAGCAGAGGAGCCACCACTGAGGGATAAGCCAAAAGAAAGTCAGCTTTAAAACTATCAGGGTATTAATATATGTTTATATGCTGCATGCAACAACCAAACACAAGGAATGTGACAAAATAATTTATGAAGTATTAGATGACATACCAGCCTTTTATACATTCGCACATTTCCAATGAGACATCACATGAGTATTTTCTAAGGCAAATTCTCACCTGCCCGAGTTCTTCATTTAGGTTTGAGGTTCTGGCCATGGCTGGAGTATCCGTTTCAGCATAATACATATCTCTGTCCTGAAGGAAACATTAAGATATATTAAAAATTTGCTGAGCATCTCTAACTCAAATTCTTCACAGGGATGACAAATAGCGCAGTGGAAACTAGCCATGGATGATAATGGCAAAACAGATTTACAAGATAATTACAGACGTTACATCAAACTTTTTATATTAGAGTGAAGGAAAAGTTGCTGATGCATTCAGTGCAAGGGACATTGCCCGGGGGTGATTGCAGAGATGTGGGCAGTCATTAAGTTCAAGAAGGCGGTGCATGAGATCTACTTTATAGATGCTCAAGCTTTTGGCAAATGTTAAAATTTAAGGGAGAATAGAGTGGTGGAGGGGTTGAGTTTGTCATAGATTGGAATGACCAAGACTGCAGATGTTGGTGTTTTGTGCAAGGTAAGAGAATGTACAATGGGGTAGTTCAATTCTAGAAAGAGGTACTTGCACAGGGATTCCTGGCACAATTTGTAAACTATCCTGAGTATGTTTTATTTTTATAAGTACCACTGGGATACTTAGTATAATCTAAATTATTGTAGGATGCTAATGCATACAAAATAGATGAATAAATAAATAAATAAATAAATACATAATATAAAGGATTCTGTCCATAGAGTGTAGAGAGGTTAGAGATGAATCATTAAAGGTTGAACATTATAGAGGTCATAAATATTTGACGTCCTTCAACAAGAGAATTCCTCATGGGTTTGACACTGTGGAAGCTAAATTGGATGTAGAGTTTGTGGATGTTTTACAGGTGTCAGAAGTATTTGAGGGATATAGCCCCATTTCAATTTTGAAATCAGCTCACACGTTTTAGTTGCTGATGGGGAGAGACAAATAAAGATGGGTTGCAATGAGTTGCAGATAGATATTGATCGAGCTCAGTACTAAACGTTGTATATCTATACACATACATATAAACAGAGGCACAGCTTGTTTAATGAATTCCTATTTTAAACATTGATGGTACATAGGCAATAGCAGTGTGATGTTTAACTCTGGTACGTGAATTAACAGTTAAGTTTAGATAAATTGCGCCAATGTAGGAGTATGATTGGCAGGGGACAAACACATAACTAGTGGTTAATGAAACAAAGGCATTAAACTGTACATTCTTATATCAAAGTAAGTCATGTATCATTCATGTATTTTAAGATGCAGCAGATGACTTTTCAGTGCGATTGTGAACTCCTAGAGAAAGCAAATGGCCGAATGTTGGGTGCAAGGGTGTTTCAGTGTGGCCTGCAATGTACATTGCAGAAAGCTTGGAAGGGTGGATTTGGAGTTGGTACAAGGTTGTTATTAGTAGATCATAGTTTCCAAGGTGGTGTTTCGCATGATGAGGTGTCAAAGAGATAGTTAGGGAGACTATCATTTAATGATTTAAACATATGTGTTAGTGGTTTGTATGCGAGCCTTTTAGGGCACAGACCCAGCTGGCATTGCTACATTTTGCTGAGGTGAGACTGGAGTAGGTATGTTGAACAGCGTACAGGTAGCAAAGTTTAGAACCTTGTCTAGAGGGGAATAAAGGTAATTGGGAAGCCTACAAGCAGACTTTTACAGTTGCCCACTCTGCTGAATAGTAATGAGTTGATGATTGTTTTGTCTGTACTGAATCATTTAAGTGAGAGGATCTTATGTACCTTCAGTAACTGGAAGAGTACTGAGGTGGCTCGGTTTGTAATGAAGACTTCAATCTTCATGAATGGGCTGAAGAGGATCACAAGGTGTCTAGGTGTTGAGGCATATTTTAGGGACTCTGTAGGTGAGAGGTTAGGTGCAGTAGAGGAGTAAAGTTTGTGCTGAGTTGGGAATGTGTCTTTCAGAAAGAGGTAGGACGAAAAGATTTGAGTGTCATCTCCAAAGAGGTGTTAGGAGATAGTGCACATGATGATGTGATGTGAGAAAGTGTATAGGAGACAGTCACTGTTAAAAAAGTATACATGGAGCTGAAGGAGCACCATAACAGTGAACAGGAAACAGACGCAAGGTTGGACAATTGATAGGGCAGTGATGCTCAGTATTGCCAAAGACAGACATATTTGTCAAGAGTATGAATTGCAGAATGGCGAAGAGATCAAGGAGATGAACATGGAGGTCAGAAACTGAGGAGGTATTTAAAGATCAGCAAATTGTCTTTCAGTACTGGGACTACAGCAGTAGTTATGAAGCAGTAATGGTAAATACCAGAGAGCAATTGATCTATGACAGATGGTGGTGAGAGGAATGTAATGACTTTAGGGGCAAAGGGGGTCTTAGAGGTGCAGGAGAGGCTGGCATTAACACTGCACCCTGCTGATGAGGCACAAATAGGCCAAAACAGGTCTGGGGTTGTTTGTGTTCCCTTCTGGTCAGATCTCGATTGGCAATTTGGGGTGAACTGTTGCCTTGAGGACCAGGGTCAGTACTGATTTGCATTAAGGTGATCCTATGTCTTGAGTGGCATGGTGATTGAAAAATTATGCAATGGATGCAGCCCGAGCGACTGCCAGTGTCAGAGATTAATTCAAGCATTCTATTTTTCAACTTATTTTTGCAGTATATGTCTTAAGTGTGACAGATAAGCCCAGACTGGGGCCCGAGCTCAAGGTGCACCCTACTCACATGGCCTAAATAGGCCTAAACAGTTCTGGTGCTGCTTGAGTTCCGTTTTGGAGGGAGCATCATGTGTCAGTTAGGGATGGACAGTTCCCACAAGAAGCAAGGTCTGTACTAATATGCATAAGGCGAGCCTCTGTGTAGAGTGGCATGGTGCACGAAAAACAATAAACTGGAATGCAGCTGACCGGTGGCTTAGATTAATCCAGGCAACCCATCTATCACCTTGTTTGTTACAGCTAAAGATTAGGATGAACTTCAGCAAATGCTTGATAATTGTGTATAGCTAACAGCAAAAACTTACTGCCAGAAAACAAAGATCATAATGATGGATGGCCACTTGTCCGATGTGGGGGATATAAAGGAATATGCCATATGTGATCTTTCTCCAGACTTTTTAATTAGTAAAGGTTGGGCCTGGCTATTTCTGAAAGATCATCCCCCAACTATTTGCCTTCACCCTCCTGTTTTCTGAATCTGTTTTGGTTGGCTATTGGGACTATGCACACTTTACCACTGCTAGCCAGTGCTAAAGGGCTTGTACTCTCTCCATTAAATATGATAAAATTGGTGTATACCCAATTGGCACATTTAATTTACTTGTAAGTCTCTAGTAAGTGGTACGACATGTACCCAAGGCCTGTAAATTCAGTTTTACTAGCAGTCCTGCACCACTCATTGTGCCACCGACATAAGTAGCCCTTTAAACATGTCTCAGACCTGTCATTACAGCCTGTGTGTGCAGTTTTAAACTGCCATTTCAACCTGGCTAAACAAAATCTTTCCCATGCCTAAACCTTCCTTTATAGTACATATATGTCACCCCTAAGGTAGACCCTAAACAGCCCATAGGGCAGTGTGCATTGTGTTTAAAAGGTTAGACATGTACTTTAAGTTTTAAATGTAATATTAGTGACAAACTCTTAAATTAGTTTTTCACTAGTGCAAGGCCTACCTCTCCCATAGGATAATTTTGGGTTACCTTATTACATTTAATAAGTGACAACTTTCAATTGGGAGCAGGTAGGAATGTCAATTTTGGTGTCTGAAGGATTGTAATTTAAAACCCTCTTTAATGATAAAGTCAGATTTTCAGTCATAATTCTAAAAATTCCACTTTTAGAAAGTTGGCATTTTCTTGTCCCAAAAATTTGGTGCCTGTATCCTAGGTCACATGAGTAGGTGTAGATGACAATTGGTCTTTGTATATTTCTCCCAGGTAGTGAGACAAAGGGGGAATAGGTGTTGGCAGGGAGGGCCATCTCTGACTTGACTGAGGAGGGCAGAGCTGCCACCTACCACAGAGGATGTGGCCTAATGGCTAGGGCGGTCGATCTCTAATCTGGGGAACCGGGTTCGAGTCTTGGCAATGATGCTCAACATCCCGTGATTCTGGGGAAATCACTAATCTCCCCGTGCCTACAAAAAATGAATGTGTCCTTGTGTAACTCAACTGGTGCTCATGTAAAGCGCTCCGATACCTTTGGGTCAAGCTCGCACTATATAAAACTAAGAAAGCTGGGGCCAGGGCAGGTGGACAGAAAATTCCGAACACCTCTGGGCGTGGAAACCTCCAGACCCTTCTCCTACTTCAAAGCTGGCACCTCGTATAAATATTTATAACTCTTTGATGTTTCTCTGGACCTGTGGACGAATCAGAAGGACTGCTATGCTGCAAGAAGGACTGCTACTCTGCTGCCTGAGTGAGAAGGGCTTGACCTGCATCTTGAACCCAGGACCACCAGAGTGACTCCAATGGCTAGTTGGCTGGTCTCCTGATCAGAGCCTCAGGGATAGAAAAGGCTACAAACACCTTGAAACCTGTGCCTGGACTCTGCCTGCTGCCAGTGTGCCACCCCCACCACGAGTGGTGCCACCCCAGTGCTAGATCCTTGGAAGTGGGCCTGAATGTGGAAGCCCAATTGTGGACTTGAGTAGAACTCACACAGCGCAACGCATCTCCCCGCAGCACCTCGGGACATCACATCAGAGGCACTCAGCTCTTCAGAACTACCACTGTGCGACGCATCCTTGATACAGGACTTCGCATTGCAGCCTTTCAGCTCGTCGGAACTGCTGCTGCACGACGCATCTTCAATGTGGTATCTCTTGACTCTCCGCAACCAGGATTTATGGTACTTTTGTTCAGCAGGCCTAACTGGGTCACTTTATCTGGCTTGTGCTCCATCGCAATCAGCCTGAACTTGTCGCTTTGCCTTGGTTTGGCCCAACCAGATAACCACAGTACAAGAGAGGTTAAAACACACACATCTGAAGGACAGAGTAAATAAAAGACAGCAAAACTGTCACAAACAGAAAGCAGGAACCTGCAAGAGCAAGAAAAACAGACAGGGAGTGTCTGGTAGCTGATTAAAGAATGCCAGCCTTGGTATTTGGCGGGCTGACGTTTAATTGCACAGGCTGCAGGCTTCTGAGCAGAGCTTCGGGTGCCAGCATACTTTCTTTCACAAAATAAGCACTGGTGCCAAACTACCAGAGGGTTAAGGACAGGTTAATCTGGGATTGTTTGTGACTTTCCGCGGACAGAAATTGTAGTTGCTGCTGGAGTAGGGTTTCACCTCCTTCACCAGTAACCCAATTTCTTACAGTAAGTCACTGTTTCTAGTGCTGCTATTAAGGTCCTGAATAAAAGTGAGGAGGAAATAAATACTGACATTTCTTTTGGTGGAATTCCCATTACTATTACAGGTATTTCCACACTTAATAAATATGTCAACCCAGATTTACAGGGTGGAATTCTATATGCAACTCCCAATTCTGTGGGGCTTAATGTACACATTTACCACCAGCTATATGCAAGTGGTAAATGCATGCAAGGAGACCCGGCAGAGGGTGGAAGGAGGAGAGGGAGGACACTGGTGGGTCAGGGAAGGGGCACCATTATATGCTCTCCGAACTTAGCTGAGTGTCAGGTGGGGGTCGAGGACCAGATGCACTGCAGACCTTTCAGAAAGCAATTTTACCTGCTGGATTTTAAAGCCAGTAAAATCATGTCTGGTATTTCCGGAGATGAAAATTCCATTCCGCACAACTCATTATTGGGTCCATATCGGTAGAACTATCCGCAAGTGGTTTCAGCAGATGATTGTCAGGCATAACAGTAGAGGAAATTACTCTTCGGGAGACAGTTACTTATCCTGAAAATCCTTACGCAAGTGGCAGACTCTCAAAAAGTTCCACTGTCCAGAACAACCTTGGAGCTATTTTTAAAACTTGGAAGCTAGTCTTTCAAGTCAGCAGAGGTCCAATTCCTTAAAATGTAGTAGCTTTACTGGCATGGAAGACTGCTGAAATGCCTTGGAGGAAATCTATATGGTGGAGTAATATGTCAACACCACAAACAGTCGTAATTAGAAAGAGTAAGTTGGCTACAAATTAATTTGAAAAGGTTAACCATGCTGGAGGGCCATTATTTTAGGCCAGTAAAATTCCATTGCTCAACATGCAACTTTGCTCAGGATCACATTCTATGAAAAAATGCTAAACAGTGCACATTATCCATTAAATTGTCTACTACTTAACAAGAAGGTGTTTGGGGATGACTTTCCCATTTGGGAGTCAGAAGGCACTTTGAATTCTTTGCAGGAAGGTCTGCTGAACATACACGTGGATTACCAGGTTGCTGCCCTGCAGATTTTCATCTGGGTGATTTACTTCATAAGTGCTATAATTCGTTTTTTACAGTCCGACACCGGGTGATATAAGCCCTGTAGCAACCAGGTAGAGCATCAAAGCCAGGCCAGTCCTGTCCACACATGACCGTGGCCCAGCTACAGACTAAGGGCCTGATTTAGAGTTTGGCAGACGGGTTACTCCATCACAAATGTGACGGATATCTCATCCATCGTATTACGATCCCCATAGCCTATAAAGGGATCGTAATACGGAGGACGGGATATCAGCCATGTTTGTGATGAAGTAACCCCCTCCGTCAAACTCTAGATCATGCCCTAAGTCCAGTACTCCGAGGAATGAGTAAAAAACACAGCTCATGTTAGCCTGTTAACATTTTTAAATGTATTACTTTTTAACTCAATCACATTACAATGTATGCTAAGCAAAGGCACTTTAGTGCTCTACAATACGGAGAGAAAAACCCAATGGACTTGGGGAAGAGCTTAGTGGAGCTGAGCATCAGTGTAAAAACCATGAACAATATAAAAGCAATGTCACGTAATATTTCCTGCACAAATCGGACAACATAGATCATAAACATTCGTTCACATGAGTGTTCATGCAAGTTAAGATTGGAGCAATACACAGAGCGCATAGTAAGCAGAATTCAAACACAAAAGGGTGTTTCTCCACATTATGTACATTTTTACTTACCCAGTTTATAAAAAGAGCCTGAGTAAACTTCACCACTTCCAGTGTGACCAGCAGACTGATGGGAATGAGGTTGTTGTACAAGATGATGAATGTTAAGAGATTGTATCCAAAATTGGTAGATATTGCTTCTGTTGGAAAATTATAGAATATATATTATGGCCTGTGTCAGAAAGTCACATGGAATAAACAGTCATAGCAGATATAGAAGGCTTGTGGAAGTTAATCACAAAAGAAAACCTCCTCGCACGCCTCCCCTGCCCCAGGAATGAATGATACCATGTGTGTCCACCTTTAAAAAGACACCCCATGACAAAACAAAAATCCCTTACATTGCCCACAAATCTCACCAGACCCCATTACTTATGCAGAGAGTCACCGAAAAGGGTATACACACTTCTCACATATCCTAATTTATCTATTTCTCATCGTGTACATATGTGATTAACTCTAGTGAAGCCAGGCCCCTTTCTAAGTGTTTTTCAATAATTTTTAAGTGGATTGCAACTGGCAGTAAATGGGTCACAGGCTCTGCTTTTCAATACTGGGGGTCTGAGGGTCTCCATGACAGAAAACTTTGACAAGGAGCCCGCAGCAGCTGCAGGTGTGCAGACTCAAATCAGAGGAAGCAGCAGGAACCAGATTCTGCCAACACAAGACCATTTTAGGATTTGAATAGAGCCACACTGCCTCAGGCCAGTTATGGTGCTCAGACATGTGGCAGCACAGAGCACATCCACAAACTCCAATGGGCAGGTGCAGTTCAGAACCTCAGAAGGAAGTGCTGTTCAACAGAAGTGCATCAACGTCATGCAGCTTGACTCCTTGCTCAATGGGCTGCTGGGATAGTATGGCTCACTTTCAGACTGTGGTTTCTTTAAGAAAAGGATAATTACAGTATGTTGAGATTTTCATTTATTAAGTGGTGTGATTGCCTCAGTACCACTAGAATCCTTAGAGTTCAGCATTGAATGGGTCAAGATAACTGTGACTCCTGACTTAGGGCCTGATTTATGGTTTGGCGGCCGGAGTACAGCCCATCAGAGTGGTGGAGGACATTACCTCCTCCTAACCCTGACAGACTACCATCTGCCAAATTTAGGGGTGACTACCAGTCTAGTAGTCATCACTATTCATCAAAAGGAACCACGGTCACAGTAGTTCCTTTCAAAGTACAAAAAGTTGGTGGGCATCAGACATCTGTTTCAATGGCCACTCACCAAACTTTTCAAATGTTTTTGTTTTTCAGAAACAGACTACAAAAGCGGTAGTTTGTTTCAGAAAAACATCCTGGAAGCTTTCTTGGAGGGTGTGGTGGCAATTTCTTTTCTGTCCCTCACCACCAGGTTTTCCTGGCAGTGGCGAACAGGAAAAAAAAGACATTACACAGTTCATCCTAAATCGAGTGGACAGTGCATTGTTTTCCATCGACAGAGCCAATGGGGGCTCAGTTGACAGAAAACAAAATGTCTGCACATCTTTAAATGAGGCAGGCAGACTGAGGGTTTAGTCGACAAGGTACACATTTGTGACGGAGTACCCTGTCCTCCAAACTCTAAACCAGGCCCTTAGTGGCAGCTACTGCTTCTTCACCATTGTGCATAAAAAGCACTTTGAAAATATAGAAAGCATGCTGAAGCGTCTGCTGAATGAGGTGTTAAGCTTCTTGGATTACAAACGGTTTGATCTCAAGGGCAAGTACATGGTGAAGCTGGCACATGTGATGGACATCTAAGGACAGAGCATGCCCCAGCTTCTACAAGTATATGCAGCCCAGAAGCCCTGGACCAATCTTGAAAGGAAGAACTTCATCAGGAGACAGTCAATAACATGCAAAAGTCACCAAGGAATGTGTCTGCCAATGAACCTGCACTGTCCTTTGACCTGCTCTGGGAAACCAGCCTACATTATGGTAGGGAGCACCTGGGTCGGTGTCTCAGTAATACTACATAATGTTACCTGAAGAAAGACACTGACTGCCCTTTTTAATTTTTTGATTTCTTGAACCTACATATTTCTAAGTTTGTGAGCAAAGGGAAGATTTGCTGTTTAATACATCAAGACAGCTTGATTGAACCCACATGTTAGGTACTAGGAAATTGGTCAGAAAGTTCACAGCCCTGGAAGCTACATGTTATATTTTGTCTAGTGACAATAACCTATTAACTGTGGCATACAAAAGGATCATACACCTTAACAGTTAAGAAAGGATTCGAGGATCACAGACTCTTTGCGATTCCCTTCCATCTACTATTAGGGACCATAGTCTCTATTCTAAGATGCACAGACACTGAGAACATTCTGATTTTTAATTGGTAAATAAAGACTTATACTCTTAAAATACAGCATTCAAATGATAGTGTCTTTTATTGAATGAAATTTCTTTAAACCACACTGGACCTGAGCTCAAATTCTTCATCACAACCTAAAGCCAGTTTCTACAAATGTTTAACCACTGTACTCTATGGAAAGGTGAAGATCAAAGCAGGATTAGTTGGCCTTACAAGGAAACTATCTGGTAATCATGGACTACAGTAGGATAGAATGCTCATGCCACTTTGCAGCGCCTGGTGAGCTATGTTCTCTCAGGGCCGGAAGAGTTTTGTGTGCCCTAACTAGATTATATTGCTATCTTTAACAATTTGTGGAAGGATTATCTGAGGCACCTAGAACAGGTATTGGTCTGGATACAGGGTGCAAAAAGAGCCATCATGGCAGTCAAGATTCTGGTGGGACAGTCTTCTGTAGTCTACTTTGGAGCACTAGATGAGCAATAGGATGAAGCATCTGGGAGATTGCAAGTGTTGAAGTGGGAGGTCCTCAACATCTGCTCTCCTACCTCTCTTACTCTCTGTCCTCAGCCCATCATTGCTTGCTCCCTGCCCTCTAGTTTGCTTATTGGCCCCTTCCAGGTGGGGCCCTTAGTGCTGCTAAAATAAAGGACAGAAGTTGCTTGGATATTGAATACTAAATGAAAGGGAGTCCTGTCCTGCTCATTGAGTATTCAATAACCAATCATTCGCTACAAAGATGTTATATTACCGATTTTTATAAAGACCATGGCCAACCAGAAACGGGCTTCCCAGCGCTAGATCACTGTAATATTTGCATGTCTCTGTTCTAGGCTGAGATACAGTGACATATAGTATTTAAATTGATTACTCTATTGCCATTCCTAGTGACTTTTGGATTGTTGTTGTGGCACTCATGTGCCTAAGGAATGAGAGAGACTCACCTAGATGCAGTTGCCACTCCCTCCCCCATTGGCCTGTGCACATCACCCTAGGCAGCTGCATGTATGATGGATAACTGGTCACCTCCCTAGCCTGCAACACAGTGTTTTGGTTACTTAATATAAGGAGATCTCAGTGCAGTCCACTTTTCCATGCATCACATACAGAGGAAATTCCTTTGTAGTGTAGAGCTCCCTCTGAAAACGTGACTCCAGGAACTACAGAAGGAAGTTCCAGAGCTAGGTACCCAAGTTGAAGACTTGGAGAAGAAGTTGGATGAGCATTTAAAAGAACACCATCACATAAGCAACATCTTGGTATTAGAGGAATTATAAAATAAAGTTATGCTGAAACATGAAGACGTTAAGAATAGAATGAAACAGAACTACATTAAGAAATGAGGACTGCCCAGGATTGCTGAGTGTCAAAACATAAAAGCCTACATACAAAACATTTTGCATCACATTGGAAATCAACAAAATGATCCACTGATCTGCCCAGATTGAATACACTGAGTAGCTGGAGCAGGCCTGAAGCACCTCCATATATACCAATGTGTATACACTTTTGTCATGGCCTTGATAAGCTCCAGTGACTTCATAACCTTTGAGTGCAATTACCTTTACCATCACCTATCAGGATCCACTTTGAAAAGGCAATAGGAATTTCATGAAAAAACTTACTACCCTGACAAACCTGAAACTCCCGACCAGCATATCTTCCTATTATGGCTTATTCTCATGTGGAATAATAAAATGCACTTTGTAAAAGCTCGATTATTGGCAAGAAACTGGCCCAGACCGAAAGGGATACAGCCAGTTAGCAGGGGCAACTATGATTACGTAACCCAAGACATGAATATGCCATTAGCAAAATGTGTCATTTGCAGAATGCATTGGGGATGGTTCCTGAGCACTCATTTTTTGAATTGCATGTCTCATTTTGCTAATGAAATATTCATGTCTTTGGTTATGTATTCATTGATGGCTGCTGATGGGTCTTTTTTATACTATAGTTACCCCTGACGAAGGGCCTTTGGCCTGAAATGCATTGGGAGAATATCTGCACGGAACTGTATTCCGATATGCTACTGAAATAAGCCTGGATGGCCATTTCTGTGGTCTTGAAAAAATGGAAATCACTCTGCTCACAGTTTTAAATGTCTGAAGAAATGGAATAAATGATTACCATTGACTACCTGGATTAAATTGGATTCTGGTTCTTTGATGGTTTTGATTTATGTCCATATGGCTGTGCGGCTTGGATCTGGAGCGTGATGGTGCACTAATTAATTTGTGAAAACAAGAATGAGCCATGTAGGGCTGAGGGGGGCGAAGCCTTCATAAGAGACAGAACCTTCTTGTTCCTCGCCTGCCAGAAGGTTTTGTGAGATGGCATGAAATTATATTAAACTCTGAATAAAAACAGATTATCCTACTTTTAGTGCTGGTTTAATCCATTTCGAAAGGGTGAGAAGCTTTAGCCTTATTTAAAGGGCAGCTGGTACTGACATACGTGACATGCAACTTAAAGATAGATTTCTACAAGAGGTTCATTAACCCGCCTCGCTATCTTCCTGAGAGTGAAAGACTTTTTCACTGGGGTACACAGATCTCTGCAGCAGGCACATTAATCCAATGAGACCTGGACAATAATTGAGTGGAGATCATTCAACTATATATGTAGGTTAGTCCTGCCAGCCACTTTTTTCATCTCATGGTATCTGAAGGGTGCACAGCTTGCCTAGTGTCACCCATTGGGGCCATGAAAACACTAAAATGGCAGATACAGCCTGCAGGATAATGCAGTCTGCAAAACCCCTGCCTGGTGAACATCTTGTAGGGGTGGGAGTAACTCGCATAATTCTGTGTAGCGTAATCACACAGAATTACCCCAAAATTCTGAGAGATTACACAGAATTGCGCTCGAAAAGTAATTCTACATTTAGAGTTTTTTGGTCACAATTTTGAAAAAAAGGGGACCCCTACTGTAAACAATGAATCTTGCTAGCTGTAGGGAACAATATCATTAGGGGTAAAACAAAAAGCTATCCACAAGATATATAATAATTAGTTAATGTAAAACATCAGGCCTGGATCTGTGTGAAAACAGTACACATTCATTAATCATGTATATGAAACTACAAACAAATCCTTTTTGATACAAAATTGTGTTTCTTTATTTTAATAAATGGATTTTTTCTGTTCATATTCTTTTTTATATTTTCTTTACATTTATTAGATATATGCGTCTTTTTAAATCTTTTTTGGTCACAGCAGAAAAAGCCCTGTGCATCCACAATGGATTCATGGATGCATTTCGCAATTAGAAATAGCAACAGAACATGAATAGCGAGCAGCCGGTCGCACTTGTTAAATATGCACTTGGGTAGGATTTTCCACCAGCTTACTCACAGCTTTTAGTGGTATTTTCTTAGCGCAAAATGCATCCTCGTATCCAAAATGGATGAGAGGATGCATTTTGCGCTAATTAAATAGCACTAAATGCAACAGAACATAAACAGTAGTGCTTGTGCTTACTAAATGTGCTCTCATGGTAGTACTGTTTCTTCCAAATTACTCTTAATTACACAAGCGGGCGTAATCTCGTTATTATTGGTAATTCCACGTCAAAGAGGAATGCTGTAAAATGATTTGGGATACAATGCATATTAAACGTGTGTCGAGTGTTCAGGAATGCAATGTATGTGAGAAGGCTTTAAATGTGTTCTGCGTGCAGAATAAGAGTGGTTTTAATGCGTTTTGGGATAAAGTGCCTAATTGAGATTTGGGACACAGCGCCCTTAGGAGGAATGTAAAGTTCTCTGGGGTGTGAGCGAGTGGTTTCTAAATTGCTTTGCCAATGTGTATGTTTTTTTGTTTTGTTTTTATTGGAGTAAATGGAAAACATACAGCATTATGAAAACCCGCCACTAGGGGTGATATTTCATGAACTAAACAATAAGGAAGGAAAAATAAAAAAGCGACACATCAACAATGAGATCATCTATGACGGGGAGGGTGTCTGCTAAAATAAACTTCAGTGACAGACATTTAGGTACAGCACAAGACAGTCAAGGTGGAAACAGCCTCTAGTGCAGATGACAGCCTGGACCTGTTACAGACTCTGCCCCCTGCACCCCAGTGGTCAGTAGGAATATCTGCAGCAGGCACCTAAAGTCCTTTAGCCGGCGGCCACCGGAATCGTGGTGAAGTATAGTTCCAGCTGGGCACTACAGTATATAATGTCTGTCAGCCATTTATTCACCCTGGACACCCGGTGCCTGCCCCAAATGCAGGTCACCTGACGCTTAGCCATCAATACTACAACTGAAGTTAAGCACCGGAATTCCTTTGGCACATCTGGGGTACACCTCAGAAGAGCCGTTTTTGGCCCACCAGTCATGTCAGAGAACTGTGCAGTTCCAAGCCAAGTGCATGAAGTCCACTGCGGGGGCCCACTACGACAGCAAGAAGAGTCAGCCACCCCCACATCTTAACATTCCCAGGGGGGTGTGATATAGCTGGTGCAGGAACTTAAAACGGGTAAGATGGAGTCTGCCGTTTAGGGACAACTCCCCTATTTGTTCACAGCAATATTTCCATTCCTGGTCCGTGAGCTGTGTCCCCAGAATTCTTTCCCAGTGTATTCGGGCCTTGGGTTGCTTTAGTGGAGCCTCCATTTGTATTGTATTATACAGGGTTGTCACCATGGGCCTGATTAAGAGTCTGGTGGTCGAGGACTGCCAGACTCATGGTGGCGCGGTGGTGGCAGTCCAGCCACCCCTGCACCGGCGGTCCGACTGCCCCATTACGAGTTGGGCGGTTGGACCGCCATCAGGGAACCACCGTTCCCTGGTGGTGGCACGGCGGGGTAGAGGCACCAAATGGTTGGCGGGACCTCCGCGGTCCCTCCAAGCATATTACGAGTTTCCTCCCCGCCGGCGGTGTCATGGAGGTTCCTACTCCATGAACACCATGGCAGAGAGGAAACAAAGGGAGCCCTACAGATTCCCCTGTCCCTCCTCTGCATGGGGATGCATGCTCGGGAGCACATTATGTGCCTCCTTATGTGCATGCACCCCAGTTCCTGCACGGCATGGACTTTCGAGTCTATGCCACGCAGGAACCTTGTTGTGAAGTCCCATTGCAGTGCCGGTTTTCTAAGGTACCCCAATGGGACCGCCACGCCACTCACCCGCCAGACCACTTTAAACTTGTAATCTGGCGGGCGGCGGTGACCTTTGGAGGTGTAGGAGCACAGCAGTGGTGTACCCCCCCTCCCCCGCTCCTGCTTGGCCAAAAGTCGTAATCAGGCCCTATGTGTCTGCTAGATGGAGTGTTAATTAGTATCCCTAGCGCTTTACAAGAGGGAGGTTCCTATGGAAAGGAGGATTAGCGGGCCCTACACAGAGCTTGTAATCTGCAGTCTACTGATGTGTCCATCACCGAGCAGGTCTCTCCCTCCCCTGCACATGGGCACTTCAGGAAGTGGCCATCCTGGAAGAGGTCTCCAACTGTTTGTATCCCCTGGCAGCAGCCTGCGCAATGCAAATGCCTCTTCTATGAGCTGTATAAGGGGTTAGTGGAGTAGTGATTGGCTTGGGGAATATAATATGGGGTGCACTAGATGCCTGCATAGTCTGTCTGTCCCAAGCCCACAACACACAATCCACCATGTTAATCTCTTTGAGGTGTATTCTAGAAGGGTGCCCCATGAGCGATTGGAGTATGCAAGGGCATGAAGTATTGCATTCCACGGCCACATGCGCTGTAAAAACCCCGTTGAGCCAATAGTGACCAAAATGCGCACAGTTCTAATATAGCTCGAAGTCGGACAACCTAGTCCACCCTTGTGTATATTGCAGAATCCCAGCAGATTCTAGGCCGTTTTCCTACCCAGGCTAGAGCTATCATGTGGGATTTGAGTGTCTTGAAGAATATTTGTGTCAGTATTATCGGAACGTTATAGGATAGTTAAAGAAGCCCACTGGGCTAAGGTTATGGGCCGGCTCACAGAGATAGAGTGTAATAACTACCACATAGAGGGAGATGATCAAATTTAATTCTAAGAAATATAGCCCCCTCTTGGCATGTGGCTGTCTGACCACATATGGCTCAGTTGTCAGGGCACATGAAATAGGGGAGTGGACACTCCAGCCACGTACTCCTATGACTTTGCAGAGGAGTGGACAGAAGACCATTCAGTCTGATCGTGGCCGTGGGTTTGTGATATAAGAGTTTCATCCAGCATATGAAACTCGTAGGTAATCCCATCCCCATAAGGACAGTAATAAGGAAGCCCCACTTAAGAGAATCAAATGATTTGTTAGTGTCCAAAAAGACGGCCACTGCGTTCAGGTCCGGGCTCAGCTGATACAACACTGCAAAAAAGGTTGCGGAGGTTGAGGTCCTCCTGCCCTGAAGAAATTGCAGGAAATATGTAATGGCAATGAAACATGTCGGCCGTTCAATTTAATATGGTCTAAACATAACAATGTGTTTTTAACCATGAGTGCGGGTGTTTGATAACTAAGGACAAAAGCCTAATGCCTTGCAATTCATTTTTATGTGATTTTTTTCTTGTGAGGAACAAGCTTCTCCTCTCCCTGTGGGGACCTCCAAGGGAGGCATTAAGCTGTGTGGTTTACAAATTTAAGAAGATAGGCTTTAACACACATACAACATTCTTCTTTACTTGTTGGGGTGTTGGTTCCTTCCACTGCCTGGAGAGCTGCCAAGGATGCTATAGTGAGCAAAGTGGTGAGTACCTGCCAATCGCTCGCTGGTGGATGCTTAAGTGAGGCACTCCCTATACTTCTTTTGTAAGGGTGATTGTTGCATGTTTTATCCCCTGCGGCACCTGATCTGATTTTTGTTTTCAGAGTACTCCCACGCAGGGATGTCCCTCTAGATGGATACTAGGGATAACACTATCTCAGATATTGATGAAGTGGACCATGTAAGCCTATACAAAAGGATTCAAGGCGAACATTTCACCATAGGCTTTGTGTATATTGTGGCTGTTGAGTGGAGGGCGCCCTTGGTATGTTTCCCTCTTTTGCTCCTCTGTGTAGGTAGTGATTTTAAGCCTCACTAGGTACAATATAGCGCAGGGTACTCCAGCCTGGCAAAGCCTGTGTTTCATCGGCAGGTATTTCCATCTAGCATCCTGAACTGCTTTTGTGAAGTTCAGATAAATAGAGATGATATTTCCATCATATGACAACGGCTGGCTCTCACGGACGCATCTCAATGCCTCACCACGGGCACTGTAGTTGAAAAGTCTCGCTATGACTGGGCACAGCGGAGCTCCCGTGGGTGGGTGGGTCTGAATCTGTGGGCTCTCTCAGCCAAGAAGAGGGGAGAACATGTTATAACTAAAGTGACTCTTTCACAGTAACTAAAGTGACTCTTTCAACATAGTTTGCCTTCGGGCCAGTATTCACAGATTCTGTTTTGTCCACCAAGCAAATATTATTTCACCGTGAGCGTCAAGATCTTTATTTTTCACCCGAATGACTTCTACTACTTTCGCCATTTCTGCAGGCGATTTGCTGATTTCTACGTTGTCATCATCTCGGCTACAGATGCGGGCCGCTGCAGCATTTAAGGGTTTATCGTGCTTGTCATTTTCAGTTGTCATTTTGTCCACTCACACCATGGGGATATCAAGCTTACTGTCAATTGTGGTGGGGCTTTGTTTTATGTGGTGCAAGAAAGTTTTAATATCAGAATTTTTTGTGTCCTCTAAGGCAGCCAATGGGGCATCCATCCTGGTCTGTGAGGAGCTCTTTTTGAGTGATTGGCCTCAATGCCGTTTTGTTCTGCTTCTGGTCGTCCTTTCCCATTCCAGCCTGAGGGCATTTAAACAGAGAGCAACTCAGCACCGCAAGAATCTGCACACCCACTGGGGACTGTTCCACTCCCCCATCTTCTCTCAGTGACCAGGTGCAGCAAATGCAGGGCCCACCACTCCCACTACCCACAGAAAAGGACAAACCAGCACCTTCCCAGCAGTAAATCAGTTGCACCATCAGGCCAGAGTTTATCGCGCCTGTCCAATCACAGCTGCCATTGTCCTCCTTGATCTCAACCTGCACTGAGACGAATGTTAGAAGGGGACCCAAGATCCTCAGAAAATCCAGCAGGGCTGGTGCGTCCCTCCTCTGCCTCCACTGTAAGTCAGTTGCACCACCAAGACAGAGTTCAGCACAGGGACATCTTAAGGATTTTGGGGACCCTGGGCCAAGTGTATTTTGGGCATTCCTGTTCGGAACAGCTTTGAATTTATGATTAGGGCTCCAGGTTTTACGGTATTTATTTTTTGGACATTTCCGACTGAATTTCTCCATATTTATTTCTTGCTAATGTCATCTGTATTTATCCATATTTATTTTGGGTTTTGTGAAAAAATGAAGTTGAAACTAGTATATTTCCACATTTATGTACCCGATAAATGTGCATTCATGCTTGAATGCCTGATCGTTGTCAATGATATGAACACGGACAGATGATAAATCAATGCACATATATGAAAACATGAACATTTTAGTATCAAGGTTGGCATTATCTACTGTTGTTTAAGCCTCTTTACTAGAAATCCGTTCTTTTTTTTTAACCCCTTAACTGTCAACCCGCACAGCTTTTTGCTAAGCAGTCATGACTGACAGTCTTTAGAATCACCCTAAAAAAGAATCCAATTTCCGTTTTTATCCACATTCAAAAATAGACAAAAAAATAACTGGTTTTCTCTCGGTATTTATCTGTAAAAACGGAAAACAGGGAATCTTATTTATGATCCAATTTCAGCTTTTTCATGCCCTCTTTGGCCAGGTCACTAACCGTACACAGACACACTCGTCCAGATTCGAAATGTGTTTACATCTAATATTCAGGAATACTGACTGTTTTCGATATTGTAACAGCAGCAGCTCACTAACATTACTGCAAATAATCTCTGTGACAGCCTACCATTTCCCATATGTGAGGTCCTGTGTTGATCTAAAAAAAGATTTTTTATGGATATTGCATGAAACCAAAATAAAAAAATTCTCTGCAAAATGTGTGTAATTGACTCTCACATATCACCCACAATAAAAATAAAGTAAAGGAAAATGCTATTTAAAATAATCGGTTTATGAATTATTCAAGGTCATCAGGGCAAGACTCTCTGCAGAACATAGCTGGCTATCAGGGAGCCCCTGAGAGACTGGGGCCCTGGGCCAGAGCCCACTTTGCCCATGCCTTAAAATGTCTCTGGTTCAGCACGCCCGCCCGATCACAGCTGCAGTTGTCCTCATTGATCTCAGCCTACACCAAGGGTAATGTTAGAGGGTGGCCAAGTTTCTCTGGAGATCAGCAGGTCAAGTGGAGTCCTTATCTGCCTCCACAGTAGCACCCAGTGGGTCCGCATTAACTCCTGCCCCGCAGGCGGTGACATGTGCAGTTCAAGCCGCGTCCAGCCCTAATTCCTGGTGTCCAGCCACCAATCCCACAGGAAGGCCGTCACTTGCTTCCTCCTTCACTGCCTCAGGTGCCGTCCGGCACTGCACCACAACCACGGATAGCGAAATCTGGGCCACCAACCCCCGCAGTCAGCCACAGCTCCACGGCCAGGTGCCACCATATTGGTGAGGATGCAGCGCCGGGGCTTGCTTCTGTGTCGCTTGGGCTCATGCACCTGGATAGCCTACAAGGTCGTTGACCAGCTCCCCGTGCTTTCAGGGATAGTGGCTTCTGGCAGAAGGGGTACAGGTCTGCGGAGCCCACCACAGTCAGCCCGAAATGAAGCACTGTCCAGTGCCCGCCATCTTGTTTAGGCCGACGGCTGGTCTCTGCCCACCTCAGATGCTGCAGATCAACCCGCTAGCAGGACATCAAACATCATGGGCCTCAGGGGGCTGTGACTGACTATCCCCCATCACAGGATGGATTTCAGGTGTATCCTTGTGGGCGCATAAAGTATGACTGCATACCCAGCGCAAGGAGCCTCACAGGAGTGTCACCATCTAGGAGCCGGGCTCTCTGGTGTCCCCCCAAAGTGTATGTTTAAAACAAATGACATACTTTGCCACGCACTGTGAGTACTGGAGTTTTGTTTTTTTAGGTGCTTAGTGTTGCAGAGTTTATGAGGGAACTGTAAAGTGTACTGTGGTACAGGGTATATATGGTCTTGCAGCATGCTCTGGGTTACAGTCCATGGGGTGCTGGTGGTTACTCCTGAGGGTACTATATGAAGGGTTCTTAAAGTACAAATCTCTTTCATGCACTTTACTCCCAACAATTTTGCAATACTGTAATATGTACTGTGCCCTACGGCACTTTGTAGACTCCTAAATATGCACTGCACCCAAGAACAACTGTGTGAGGTAAGCTTGTAAAGTGACTAGTGGTACAGCGTATCTGAGAGAAATTTAAAGTGCTTTGTGATCCAGCCGATAGAAGGCGCTTGAGGGAAGACATGATCTTGTGTCTGACTTGCTGATTTTGGAACCTGGGGACATGGGTTTTTAATGCCAGCTGCGGCACTTCACTGCATATTTCATAATTCAGGGAAGGCCACTTAATCTCCCGTGCCTCAAATTGTATACATGTGAAATGTAATTCGATTTTGTAATTCAAAGATGTTATTTCTCTCTTGATGTCCACGAACACCCGCCTACTGCTGTGTATAAAGTGCAATACACCACAGAGAGCATATACAGTGGTATGGATACTAGACAAGTGTCTGTAAACTACTACAGACAGAAGCATAAACCTAAAAAAAGGATGAACCCGGTAAACTGTTTTGACCTTTCAGTTATGGAACCTCCTTGTCACTGTAACATTTGTAATGCTAACAAAGGATGGACCGGCACTAACTAAAACACCACCAAAGATTCTTGCAAAATACTATGAACCGTAGCATTCCCTAAAATCAGTGCATTTATCGTTTAGAGCGCTTTAAAAGGCCTGCTGCGGAGAGATGTGTGCATCTCTTTGCCCCGTGCGCTCGGTGGCTTGTTTTGAACAGGGGAGCTCGGATGCGACAAACACGGTAGGTATGAATTAGGCTGAGAGGAAGGAAGCAAGCATAAAAGACAGTGAGTAGGAACTCTTTGAGGTCCCATCAAATTACCAAAATCTAATAGGGTTGCTAATGGGACAATGTAACCTACCATCGAATGGAAGAGTAAGTGTACAACGTGAACAAGCATTGCCAAAGCTGACAGGTCTGGCCCGGGTCGGAGTGGAGCAGAAAATAGGCCCGACAGCAAAATATAACCGGCACCCATTAGTGAATTTGCTAGCTAAATAGTGGCCCATGTTTTTAAATTGGGACAGTTTTGAACTTGTAAAGATATGCTGTTTATGTGTCTTGCAACATATGCAAGACTGCATGGATTTGAGCTTGCTGCATGCAATGTTTGTTTTAATATCAGGGCTATCAACAGTAAAAACTGGCTGAGCAAACCATACAAGAAGCCACAACAGCCACAAACCCGGCCCACACAGTGACCTGTAAGACCAGCCTGTTGGGCAATTCCCGATTGCCTTATAGGCCAGTTCGACCGTGGGTCTGACTTACATATTCAGGTAGAACCATACCTGTTGGCTTTGGCAATGATTGTTTAAACAAAAGAGTGTGTTTTCTTTGCCAAAGGTTGTTATAAATATAAAGGGGTTGTGTATTCTTTGCATTAACACCTGCAACAGTACAGCAATAGTTTTCTAATCCAGACTAAAAATAAAACTAGCATCTAGAAAGCGGAACAACATATTTGGCATAGTCACAATTAATATTGTCTTACCATTTGATCCTAGGTACCAATTAACCTGACCATGACTTCTGTTCCAAAGTAGAGCACCAACAGAACTGATGAGGGCCATGACGAGGAGGATGCAAAATAATACCAGGATTTGCATGTTGGTCACCTTTTCAACATTCGATCTCTTTAGGGGAGCTTTTGTGGAATTCTAAAGGATACAATAAATAGACTCTTAATAGTGGTGAATAAAAAACAGTAAAGATAGACTTCCAGTATAAATATTCTACCACCCTACAAAAACAACTAAAACTCTAGCATTGTACAATTATTGCATGGCAAGCATCTCTTCTGGTATAAATCAAAGTAATTTTAGTAATACTGTAAATATTATATTTCTGTGTTTTTGCGACAGTACATGGTAAATTTAGTGGCTCACAGATTTCATTCTAAATAGACCCCAGCTCTTCATTTGCTTAGGAAGTAGTATTGGTCTCCTATTTGTACCTCACGAATTTGTGAATTCATTCAAAATTTTGGCTTCAAAAGTTACATGGTAGGTCTTTCCCAACTTCTTCCTGAGGATTTACTGAAGTTTCTGATTTTTAGGTAAACAGGTCTATTAATAGGTGTTACTGTAATGCCCACAGCATTCGTTACACTTTTTAGTTTTGTGTTTTCCCTCAATATGGTGGCCACTGGTCCAGACGGCATCCTGATCTGGGCATTTCAAAGTACTTTGATTAAGAACTCATCTAGCAGTTGAATGGGGAAGTGTCCCTGCGTTTTAGGTTTGAGAGCCCTCATAAATGTTTGAAATCAGTGCATTGTAGAGGGATTGGCAGAGGGCTGAGTGTGAGCATCAGCCTGATCCCATAAAAGGATTTGGAATGCACCTGGAGGAACTCTTCCCAGTTTCAGGTATTTTGACTCCTGCGGAGCACACTCCTCCTTGCTCTCATGCTGAAGGACAGCAAAGCATCTGCAGATCCTCTGATGAGATTATCAATACTGTCTATGGGAATGCCTGTTCGTTCGATCCCTTTTACCACACCATTGTGCATGGGCCAGCTCCAGGTCCACCAGATGGAACTGAGTTTCACTACAGCAGCACGACTACCAGATGACTCTTATTGACAAGAGTTGACAAAAAGCAGCTTATGGACAATATCTCTACCAATCAAATTTGATTTTCCTTTCAAAATTGTGATTCTCAAACTCAGGCGTCAAAGTGCTCTTAGACTTTTGCCACTTTACGTTTTTGGTTTATCATATAATCCTATTCATCTGTTTTTATTGTTCGCTTGAGTAAGAATTTCTCTCTGAACAGCTTATGCCCAGCTTTAAGAGGTCAATTGAATGATCTCAAGTTCAGGAATGACACTCCTGAACAAGATACCTTTAAGAGTGGTACACAAACTGGACACACCTAACCTGTATCGAAGGCAATCTCACCATCAGAGTGACCATTGTTTGAAAAGTGGGTGGGAGGTGAGTCGACAATATTATAATCACCTCTGTAGACACAAAACGGGATGTAGATTCAATTTCAGCATGTGTAGTCCCCCTTGTCCCAGAATATGTAAGGTCCATTTCATGGGGGGTTTCTGGCCGGTTACCTTTTTTGACTTTATGTCCACA
Organism: Calotriton arnoldi; assembly: GCA_963921515.1. NCBI lineage: Eukaryota > Metazoa > Chordata > Amphibia > Caudata > Salamandridae > Calotriton > Calotriton arnoldi. The sequence continues at coordinate 154,310 of CAWUFW010001602.1, read as the reverse complement.
ACAAACTCGGAACTTGGATTTTCCTATAATATATGCCAGGTCGTGAAAAGAGAAAATGCACGTTGGGTCAGTTGCCCACTTGCAATATGCAAAGTTACTGAACAGACTAAGAATTACTCATAATGAGTATTTCTCATCTTTAAAGCTTGTGGACTTGAAGATTTTAACATCCCTGCAGCACCACTCAACTTCTGGGTAAAGTGTTCTTGCTGAGTCACATAAAAGTACTACCTCTTTGCAAATAAGTTCCTAAGAATGAGTTGTATTCTGTGTCTTACTAGTCTAAACAAAATACTGCACACGTAATTCTAAAGTAAAACAGATAGCGAATTCAATAAACTATAGCATTTTTACTTTATTTTGTATCTGTTCATTGAGTTTAGACACAAGACAGAAAGCATGATTTAGAGCAGGGTGGTAACAGGAGTTCTTCCACTTTGGAACTCAAAACCGCCCTTGTCTCCATTTTCCATGCCCTGTTACTCGGTGGGGGATTGTTAGGAGGCCACCTAACACATCAGCAAAGCTTCACCGGCTCTACTACTGGGTGTGACTTGTATCACCAGTTCCTCTGATAGAGAGGGTGAAGTTTGCATCAGCTCAACAAACGGATTGTTGTTAGTGATGATCCTCAAAGCACTGTGCTGAAAAAAAAGCTATCCTGGACACAGAGAGGCACGATGGCACGAAATACTGTTTGCGCTAAGCAACTCCTGCTTGGGAATTTGTCATTTGGCGGCAGAACCTTTTCTTTGACTGACATTGTGAGCACTGAAAATGTGCAATCTGAAGGGGTCGAATAAATGATCTTGTCTCTACACCTAGACTAAACCAAACAAAAAGACACTCGGAAAAATGCTAAGATACTTCTACAAGAACACCAACTTTTCACCCGTTGGAGCACCACTGGCGACAACCCCTACACCAGTGAACACTCAAATAGGTTTTTGCAGTCATAAATTATTTGTTTCACTTTCTGCTTGTGGGTACTGTGCTTGCAAGAAAGTATAGGAATCAAGGTCATTTTTTCCCAGCCTCTCCTGCAGATCAATTACCATCCCTTCAAGCCCAACGCTGTCCCAAAGTCTTGACCCACACAAAGGACCATGCATGCTTCAATATTTCTTTCATGGGCCCCTACAAAAACAAGCATTGGCATAGCCAATAGGTCTCGCCTTTGGGACCTTATAAGTGTTTAGCCATGCAGCACATTATCCAGGGTGCTGTGTCGCCAAGGATTGAATAGCTATACAATTACTACACACTGGGTCATGCAGTCTGATTCTGGAATACATGCTTGCCTTTGCCGCATGCTTCTTTTTCCTGGGTGGCATTGTGATAACAAACACTGAGAAGGCTCGTGTGATGTCCGATGCAGTGGGCACCAGAAGCCAGTCTATACAAAATGTATATATTTTCCAGCATGATCTTTGAATATCCAATGGCTCATGCAACAGAGAGTTACTGGAGATGAGGGGTGGATACCTAACCATGAGGAAAAGGAGGGGTAGTACACTGCCTCAAGACATGCCTATAGAAAGATGGCTCACTAGTCAATCGAGGGTCAATGCAACGAGCAGGTGGTTATTTTGAGGGAGGTGGTGAAAAGGAACACTGTGAATATAAATGGTCACTGAAAGGGTGGGTCACTGCTCACCTCTTCCAAAGCTCCTGCTTATGTCTGTAACTCTTGCCCCATATAGGGATATGCCCTCGCCTGCGACTTTGCCTCTGCCCCATGCATTTTCTTCCCAGGCAGCATTATGATTTGTCAATGCTTGTTTGCTCCTGACAGATTTAGCAGCCCCTGCTATTAGAGGTCAAGGAGGCTGGAACATGATTAGTAAGAGGCTAAGAGTGAGATAAGGGTTCAACTCAGTGATGTCATCGAGGCCAAAGGGCAAGCAATGTCACTTCCCCTACACTGTGCATTTTGTTGCATGAAAGATGGTGTAATTCAAATGAACCATCGGACAATTTGGGCAGAATGGGGAGGGAAACATTGAGGTGTGCAGGTCAAATAAAACATGCCCTGTTACTGTAAGTGCGATCTTTGTGAACGGGGCTCCATCTCAGTGAGCAGCGAAGAACGTGTTTCTACATAAAACGCCTCAAACTCCCCTTCGTTGTTGAAAACAGAGCAAAGGACAGACAAGTAATCAAGGTACACGCCTTTCTCCCTTCCGAAACACTTGCCCCCTCCCCCAAACACCCTAAAATATTCAAGTCTCCGCAATGAAATCGCTGTGAGCACTAACACATTATTGATGTATAATCTAAAAAGTGAAGACAGATTTTCAGTTGAAAAAAGAAATCAGAAAAGAAAAAATCCAAGAAAACATTTTAAAAGCGTTCCAAACGGGGCTATCTACAAATGAAAACGAAGCACATTGCCTTACATGTTTTCACGTGAAAAAAGTACCCTAATTGTACGAACCGTGGATATGTGTAACATGTATAGAATTATATTCATATAATGAATACAGCCCATGCACAAACAGCCCATGCACAAATTATATGTATAAAAGGAAAAGTTATTTTGCATAAGCGTGTACGTATGCATAAACACTGTAAATATGACCATGAGCGTGTGTAAATATATACATGGGCGATTGTATACTAGCATTTTTCTATGCGAATAATATTTGTAGACGTCTAAATACACATGCCTTCCTGTTACTCGATAGAAAGAGGACAATGTACCTTATTATGCAAGAAAACGTTTATTTAGCATTAATTACAAGTAAGCTTTAGAAGCATATGTTTTATATAACTATTACGAAATGTATTCGTGTGTACGCACAAATATACCCAGGTGTTTTGCTAAATATGGAGGAAAAGGGTGGCTCTACATTTAACGTGGGACGCCATCCTTGAAGAAACGTGGCGCATTTTTCTAGTGCACTAACGTGCACTTTTACTGCACATTTTGCATTAGTGAATCGACATGGCAGCACTGCGCAGCCTATGTCACGTGTGGTCGTGTCGGGGCGCATTTATTGCACAGGTTCTCTGCTGACCCAGGCCTCCGAGCTGGCACGGCATGTCGGGTCTTGAACCCCTTCACGCGTAACCTTCCCAGATCCTTCAAGCCTCGCCCCAAGCAGAGAGCAAACAGAGGCCGCGGTGCTTGAAATACAAGACAAAGGCCCGGGGACTGGCCGCAGGCTGGAGACGGGTGGCCTTGCATGTTTTAACATCGAAAACTGTACCAGGACTGCAAATTTATTACACCGACGGACGCAGAAAAAAACCCATCACAAATCCGTGTACGTTCACGATATTATTAAACATGCCTGTGTAACGTGTTTGAAAATAAATAAGCGAGGACTGCAAATTTATTACACTGACGGACGCAGAAAAAAACCCATCACAAATCAGTGTACGTTCACGATATTATTAAACATGCCCATGTAACGTGTTTGAAAATAAATAAATAAACAAGCGCGCCCGCTCGGCCGCGAAAGTAAAAGTGACCTTTGCAATATGACCCAGAACAGATGGCACCCTGCGCGCCGCTGCTCGCTCCCGACAGCTGTAGGCCGTGGGAGGAAACATTTACTGGGAAAGGTGGGACATGCACCCGCCTTTGGCCAATTGCGTGCTTTCATTTTTGAAAGCCACATGCAATGGCCAATACAACGTGTGCAAAAAAAAAAAAGCCACACGCATGAGTTTGCTGAAAAGCTGGAGTGATTCCAAGAGGTCATCTCCTAGAGCAGCGCATGTGCGCTGCTCTAGGCTCAACCTAAAAAGCTTATAACCCTAGATCCCACGAGGCAGTTCGTCCTATTTAAACCCAGTTGGGCCATTATTGCTTTTTGACAAAATAAGATTTGTTGTAAATACCCTTTGTATATGTTTTTATAAACCACTTTGTTTAGACACTAAACGTTTTACGGTTTGCATTGTTTTGCATTTTATAAATTGGTTCTTACAGTACCTCTTACGGGATTAAGAGCTAAAATCAGTCAAGTGACCAAAGGGAAAGTCAAGCGTAACTTACACAGCCTTTAGTTCAACTTTACAGATGCACGGAAACTCAGGTGACCTTATCCTGCTTGGTGCAGCTCCATCCTGTAATTGTCTGGGCACACACAGAGCATTCCCCATTGAATAATGTAAAGGCATTCAACTCTTAGGGCAACTCCAACAGAGACTATTAAAATGAAGAAAGCTCAAGTGTGTTCTTTGGGTCAATGAAACGCATGCGGGTGATGAGCAAGGTAAATAACTTCCTCATTAAATTGAGGTTAACATTTGCACCTACTAATATATAAAATGTTTGAGGATTACCTGAAAATTTGCATTTTTAGGGGCTGGAGGCCTGTTGGTTGTCATATGGTTGTCATAAAGTTACTCTTTGTTAAATTCACAAAAATCGCACCAGACACACACAGAATCCTACAAACAAAAGTGTTTCCATGCCAGTACCTAAACCACCCGATGGTCATCTAGCAGACAGACAGCCAGACAGTCCCTGACAATATTATGGGGTGTTTGGGGATTGCTCACATCCAGTTTTCACACTTATCCTAACATTTTCTGCACCAACGTGAAGTGCGTGCATTATGTGTGAAAAACCATAAGACCAACAAAATTATACATTTGTGTGTGTTCACTGCATGGCCACCACCTGGGCCCACCATCAGCACTGAACACCCATGGCCCCACCCCTAAAGGTGTACTAGCGGCGGAAAATGTAGTGCTGGCATAATTTCTATGGTCATAAATCGAAATTAGTGTATCAAGAATCTGCAAATCCTGATTGTGTGTATACAGATTGGGAAATTATCACCCTAGAGCAAAATTAGTGCAGTTAAAATTCTCACTAGAACCACAAACAGCTTTGTGAATGAGGCCTAACATTCATTACCGGAAAGCAGGAGGAAACCAGAATTGCTCCAACTCTTTGCTAATAAGTAATTCGTACATCAATCTTTTACCTTTTCAAATTCTCATTTTGAAACTCTCTCAAACATTGAGGAAAGTTACTCTGGTAAAATGAACTTCAAATTACCTGCATGAGTTTTGTGTCATGGCCAGTGTACACAACGATTCCGATCACCCACTGAGTATTTCTAAGCTGAGCTCCTCTTAGCAAGATCTGGTCAGGGCCAATTGGAACTGGGCTGAAAGTAAGAAAAAAGCAGAAATAACTTTCACCACAGATTTCACCAAGAGTTTGGAAGAAGAATACGCTTACTTATGTATTCACATGAACCATGAAAAGTGTGAAGAAATCTTAAATTGCTGGGTTATAATTCCTTCAGGAAACGATGGGGGAATGCATTCTTCAACTATGATGTATGCAAAAGCGGGGTTACGAAAGATATCTATCTAGCTGTCTTCCTTTATAAATCCATACACATTCATGGGAAAAAAAACTTTAGTTAAGGTTGACGGGTTACTACTACCTGCAACAAAAAACTGTCAAAAGATGTGCAACTCATCACTTAAGGTAGTAATCAATTGAGCAGAAATCATTTGCGAATAAAAGACAGAACAGTGTGGTGCCAAGAATGATTCTGTTGACATTAACTGAATTCGTAGTGGCCCACTTGTTTCTTGGTCTGGATATGTATTGTTGTTTAGTGAAAGTATCTGATACTGAGGACATTATGGTATGTTTGCTGGTCTGCAGATGAGGTGTTATCCTACAATATTAATTACTCCTTCTAGGTCACTGTAATTGTACATTGCGGTTTCAGTCCACAGGTATATACTTATATTATACATAACTGAATGTGGTATTCTATGTGTGAAATAATATGTGCAGCTCCCACCCACAGGTTATGGTCTTTACTCAAAGGTTGACACATTAATTTTATTGATGTATTTTTCTTGTATAACCTAAAATATGCCAGCCATTAAAAATGGTACTTCTGCACAATTATTGCTGTACCCTTCTTGGAGAATGATTTATGGTGCAGCCATTGCAAAGAAGTAAAAACTTAGATCCAATGCCTATAAGGTGAATAGGACTCTCTGTTGAGGGTTATCATAGTTACAGACAGCTGTTCTACAGGTTTATGGAGAATTGCTTGCTAGGACAATAAGCAGGGCATCGGACATGCCAGAAATCTACACTACAAATATGCTTGCTTGAATATTCTCATATTGAACTTTAAATTTCACAGAGATTCTAACATATGATTTATTTATTTGTGTATTTTTTTTATCATGCAAAGCACATACTCCCTCATAGGTAGTCTTATTGAATTTTGTATTACACAGAGAGATTCTAATATTTTATTGATGTATTTTTCTTGTAGAGTGCATAATCACTCATGAGTTGTCACTAAGTGCTTGATTATGAATTAAAAAGGGATTGAAAGGTGCTAAATGTTGCCAAACAATTTAATGAATGAAGAGTGGGGTTTGAGAGCTATTAGGAATTTAAACAGGTTTTGTTCATTTCTTATGGTGGCTGGTAGAGAGTTCATCGTGTGGGGGCCTGAATGTCGAATGCTCTGCCTCCCCAGTTCTGTAGCTTGAATTTAGGGAATATAACGGAAAAGTAGTTGTTGGATCTTAATTCTTGGGTTGTATGGTATTTCTTGAATTTGTTTGCCAGGACGGTAGAGCTGGAGTCATAGTAAGCCTTATGCATTAGCATGCAGCTTTGATCAGGATCCTTTTTTTCCATCAGCAACTGATGGAGTGACTCGCCATAGGAAGAAGCATGCTCAACTTTGTTAAGATTGAAAATTAGCTTAATGATGGCATTTTGTATGTTTTGAAGTCTTTTAAGACTATTGTGCGGCAAGTTCAGGTAGGCGGAATTTCCAAAGTCGAGCCATGATGATATAAAGGCGTTGGTAACAATAACTTTATGGGGAAAAGAAAGCTATTAGGAATTTAAAACAGGTGTTGTTAATTTGTTATGGTGGCTGGTAGGGAGTTCATGTGGGGGCCTGAATGCCAAATGCTCTGCCTCCCTAGATTACGGGCAGTGTTGGCCTGGATGGCCATAGAGATTGATCCCACTTGTTGATTCTGCTTGCATCAAGGCTTAAATCATTGCTAAGATCCTTGCCACATCATAGGGGCAGTCTCTAGGTAAACCTGGCAAACCAATTTGGTGTTGTCAGCATAGAAATAAGTTTTTACATTGTAGTTTTGAAGCAGGAAATCTACAAGTGCCAAATAAAGATTAAACAGTAAAGGGTAACCTATAGTCACTTAAGGAATACCCCAAGTGAAGGGGTTTAGCTTCAGACTGAAAAGAGTCATAATGAATGTATTCAGCCAGGGCTGAGGGCAAGGTGGATATCCAGGCAAGTACTTAGCCCCCCACTCCTTATTGCAAAAGTGGTGAGCCGCTCCAAAAGTACAATGTGGTCAATGGTGTTGAGGGTGGCAGTGAGGTCCAAAATGAATCAGTGCTCCATCAATGTCTTCATCAATGTCTTTGTCAGCCATAGTTCGTAGGTCACTGATAACCAAAGTTGTCACTAATTCCATGCCTCTGTGAGGGCTAAAGCCTGCTTGTAGATCTTGTAAGCGGTCCTTGTTTTCTGAAATTTTTTGTAGTTGAATGGTAAATACTTTTTCAATCAGCTTTGAGATAAAACGTAAAAAAGAGATAGGGGGTCTAAAATTTTTTGACTCCATGCGGTACAACATGGGTTTTTTGATTAAGGAAGTTCTACAATAGCATGCTTGAATTGACCAGGAAAAAAGCTCTTTGAGATGGATGTATTTTTTATTTTTGTCAGACAAGAAGATATTTTACAATGATTTTCTTTCCAAATAGAAGCTGATCTACTAGTGACCTGTAAGGTCTACAATTTTTCTGCATAGTAATGCATTCCCCTATTGGGCTGAAGTCAAATATCTTAATGGACTTAAATGATGCAGGAGGAAGGAGAGGTTTGGAGGAACAAATAAAGGGATCTAGGCCCAACATTGGAACAACTGAGTTAGTTCGGTCTATGCTGCTGTCAAATTCTTCTCTGATTATCCAAATTTTGTCTGTGACTAAACAATTAACCAGGTCCTATGAAGGTGGGATCTTATTGATTATAGCCAGGGGGGGGTGCGGGCAGTAGGGGGATAGAAGTTGTTTGAAATCATTCTTTGGAAGAGCTACTTGCAAAAAGAATCTTTATTTGAGCAGAACCTTTGCTTGGCTTGTCTGATAAGGTAATAATATTTAAGGATTTGTTGGCAATAACTTGATTTATTTAAGCATAGCAGGGTTTTCACAAGCATATTTTTCAAATTGCTAAACTGTGTTTTTTTACTTATAAGGCCAGAGAGAATCATTTGCTGGCAGCATGGCTAGGGATCAGTTTTTTTTAGCTTAAAGTGGGAAGATTTCACCTACAGTTGAGGTGATGTGATTATAGAACTGATTATTTCAGAGGGGTTAGACTTTTTCTAGTGAAGAGGGAAGGTTAAGTAGACTACAAAGAGCAATGCCTAAATGTGCACATATTATTGTTCGACCACTATCTCATAATGCAGTCATTTTGGCTGCTTTGGCATTGCAGACTTAGGCAAGTGGTAATATGTGAATAAGATTTTAACAAAATGGTCGAACCAAATAATTCCTTGGTATTTTGGAAATGTACACAGTCAGAAGCGGAGAACATAAGGTACAATAGGTGTTCTGCTTTCTGGGTATGGTCCTACACATGTTTAGCATAGCCTAGATGGTCTATAGCTGGCATGAGAGAGAGACATAAGGAGTCAGACTTAGATTTGAAAACACTTTAAAGTCACCAAGGATTAAAAGGTTGAGGAAGCAGGTTTTGGCTTAAAAGAGGTTTTCTTCTAACCATATAAATAAGTCATGAATAAAGGAGGGCAGGATGTAAATATCTGCGAGCACTGGCATGGTCTACACAGAATAGGATGTTCCCTTGTTACCATTAATAGATGACACCACCTGGTTTAATCTATTTTTTCAGTGTTTAGTCTGTATATACATGTATTTTAAAAAAACATCCATGCCTGTTCATTTCTAAGATTAGGTTTCCAGTAAAATCGTATAGGTGACCGTTTGGTCCTTCACATTCAATCCTCCCAGTCAGTTTCACCAAATCTTCAGTGGACTGCAAACTAGACGTAACTGGCAAACCCTGTAGAAGTCAAACAAACAGATGCAGGTAAGAGAGGAATCTTTGAACTCAGAAACGAACTCAGAAATGTTAGCTTCTTCCACCCTTTATTTACCAGGGAAAGAAGTTATTGTTAACATCAATCTTAGTGGCCTACTTTACAAAGAAAATTGTAAATGTCAGAATGCGTGGTATATTGGTGAGGTTTACAACTACTTACCTGGCTCACAATATTTACATGCATATAGAGGCGTTACTTTCAAGTTTCATAATTTATGTACATTTGATATTCACATGCATTCCTGTAAAACACCAACATTTACTAACCCTACATGTATGTAGTCGCTGCATTGCCAAGACCCTAGTGTATTTTTTTTAGAAAACAGTGAAATTATATTTTAAGTTCTTAATTTCCTGGGAAATATTTTTCTGTGAAATATCTTCCAATTTCCTTTTTACAGTGAGTTACAGTATCAAAATGAGGCAGATGAAATTATAGTACAAACTATAGTGGACATGGAGGCAACTGGTGCGCTTCAGAATAAAGCCTAATGACTTTCTGGAAAAGAAAGCATCACATTTAAATTGGGAATTAATAGAGACCCAAGCTTTAGACTCACCAAATGTTCTTTTAATAGATGAAAGATACAATTATAAAGATAGAAACCTAAAACCTTTTGAGAAATTGAATACTTCAAATATACAAACAAAACATGTAAAATGAATAGAAGTCTCCATTTACCTGTGATTTATTTATACAGGTGGCTTTTGTAAAATGAAGTGTGAACTTATAGGGGAAAAGGTGCATTTTTAGACAGAGCGCTACATCTCATTTCGATGATGCCGTAGCAGTACAAACTAATATCACCAGAGGGGGAGATGCAGTCTAGTAACATGATGATTTTTAGGTCTCGCCTAGTGACGCAGCGCATGCGCTGCTCGCCTTGGCGAGATCTATTGTTGTGGGTTTTGCGTCCGAAGGGCGGACAGGAGATGTGCACTCCGTACGCGTGCACATCTCCTGTCCCCGCGTAGGGCTGGCGTTTCAACACAGCGCCCGCATGGCGCGCTTTCACTTTCCCTCCCTCCCACCCTCCCCCCCGTCGGCTCCAGATCATCAGGAGATGTGCACTCGTCGGACAGGACAGGAGATGTGCACGTGGCGTTTCAACACAGCTCGTGCATGGCACGCTTTCACTTTCCCTCCCTCCCCCCGTCGGCTCCAGATCATCTCGGAAGCTCCCGGGTACCCTGCACGGCGTCAGCAGTCTAGGAGTCGGCTTGTTGTCTACCTCCTTCTAATTCTGCCTCCATGCCCCTGCCTGTCTCTTTCTTTCTGTGACTCTGTAGGTCTCTGTCAACTCTGTATCTGCAAATCTGTTACTTCCGGTCTCTGTCTATGCTTCTGTATCCCTCTCTAGCCACTGCCTGGCGCTCTCTGCCTATCTCGGTCGGCCTCTGTTCCTGCCACTGTCTGGTGCTGTTGGGGGTCTTTCTATGGATGTTCATTAGTTTCTGTCTCTGTTGCATTTGTCTGACTCTGCATATCTCGGTCGGCCTTTGTCTGGCTCTTTCTTTGCCTCCGTCTGTCGCCATCTCTCTGCAAATCATCTCTTGCCGCTCTGTCTATCTTTGCCTCCGTTTCTGCGTGTTTGTCACTCTCGGACTGTCTTCCTCTGTTACAGCCTTCCTGTCTCCGCCTGCCTCGGTCTCTTAGTTCTTTTAGCGTGGGGCCCTGCCTGGGTATCTTTGCTTCTGTCGGCCTCTGTCTCTCCATGGCCGTCACTTCCCGTCACTCCCGCTCCCCCCCCTCTCTCCGCCCCGTCACGGGTCTCTAAGCTCCGTCTCGTGCCCGCCAGCGCCAGGCTCGACTAGAAGGACACCTGGGCCTTTGATGGCGCCTGATGGCGACGGAGATACCGGGCCCGTATCTGCGGCTCTGACATTAACAGCTGTCTGTGCTCCCTCCATCACTAGAGCGCATCTCCCCTAATCCCTTCTGCCTGGCGGAGCTGCTCCCCGGCTACCTTGTCGCACTTTCATCCCTCTCTTTCCTCTGCAGTCACTTTCATCTCTCTTCCTTCCTCTACCCCTGATGGTTCTTTCTCCTCCGTCGGCTGTTCCTTACCCCAGTTTCCCTTCCTACCCTCCTCTCCTCTTTCTTTATCTAAGCCCCTCATACTCTCTTCTCCACCTCTCCATCACTCATTTCTTTTCTTCCAACATAAATTACCCTTCCCCAGGCGCTCTCCTTCCAGCTTCTATCCCTCCCTTCTCCCCGCCTCACCCCTTCTTCTCATTGGTGTCTCTTTTCTGTCTCTCTAACATCTCCACACTGTCTCCTCTTCCTTCTTCCGCTCCCATCCCGTCTCATTCCATTTTCCCCTCACCACCTCTTGTTTCTTGTGCTGATGCAACTCCCTCACAATCCTTCTTCGCTGCTTTCTCCTTTTCCTTATTTTCCTCCTTTTCCTTCTTTCTCTCCTTTACTTTCCCTTCTCCCCATCCTTTCTGCCATTGTTTCTTCTTATCTTGTCTCCGACACTTCCCTGTCCCCATCTCCACCCCTACATCTCTCTCCCTGCTCCATTCTTTCTTCCCCATCTCTCCTGTGCTCTCTTCACCTAACACTGGTATCTTTAGAGGGGTGTCCATGCAGATGTCTCCTTGCAGAGTTGTCTTGCTGTGGTCTCTTAGCGATGGTCACTCTACATAGTCCTGTCCTGTGCTCACTACACCTCACAGCGGTCACCTGACAGCGGTCTACTCACTCCCGACAATCTCTTTGCATCAGTGCAACTGTCTTTGCAGATGTCTCTCCTGCAACATCGCCATCGGAGGTTGGTCTCTTCACGGTGGTTTCTTGATAGCTGTCTACCCTATGATCTGTCCTCCTAAGGACTGTCTCTTTGCATTCTTCTCCCTGCTAGGAAGCAGTCTTTGGAGCAGTATGTTTGCATTCGTTTCTTTGTAGAGGTCTTGCCTATCTTCTCTCCCTGTTAGAATTGTCTCTGCTGAGGTCTCTTATTTGCTCATACTTCTGCGCTCTCTTCCGCTGGGAGTGGTCACTCTGTTCACAGGGATCTCCATCGCAGGATAGTCTCTTTGCAGAAGTATAAGAGGTTTATCCTATGCTCGGTCTCTCAAAGGACGGTCTCTTTGCATTGCTTTCTTTGAAACTATCTCTTTGTAGACCCCTACACTACACTCTTTCCCTAATACATCATCCTCATTACAGCATCCTCATCGCGACGGTCTCTTGGTAGGGGTCTTATTCTCTTGGCCCAGTCTGTTTACAGCAAATTGTTTGTGATGGTATTTCATCTGATTTGTGCTGTCTCCTCTAGGTGCTCTCTTTGCAGTGCTGTCCCTCACAGTGTGGTCCAGTTTTTAAAAACATTTTTGAAAAAAGTTGTGGTTTTATATAACGCAAACTAGACCTGAAGGTATTGGAGCGCTTTACATGAGCACCAGTTACATTACACAAGGACACATTCATTTTTGTTAGGCACAGGGCGATTAAGTGATTTGCCCAGAATCACAGGAAGTTGAGCCGACGCCGAAACTCGAACCTGGTTCCCCAGCTCCAAGTTCGGCAACTCTTGCAGTTACGCCACATCTTCTCTGCAGTTGCAGTGATCTCTTGGTAAATGCCTATTCTATGCCCTCTCTCTTTTTGGGAAGTCTCTTTATAGCCCCCTAACTATAATTATCTGTTGTAGAATGCCGCCCTATGCTCTGTCCCTATGAGGGTAGTCTTTCTGAAGTGTTCTTTTTAATAGGTCTGTCCTGTGTATGTATGGATAGGTATTTGTAGAGAGTATACCAGTGTTGCAGAATGCCAGGATTTGAAATACAAAGTTTGCCTGTATAGTCTTGATTCCATCCCATGCTTCTTTCGTCCACACCATTAACTTTCTGTCTCTTACTCACCCTTGCACTTTTTCATCCCTTCTTTCTCACAGTTTTCCTCTTTTCTCTTCCTCCCACGTTCTCCCTTCTCAGTCTTTTGCTCTCTCTTACTATGGTCTATCTTACTCTGGTTCAAACTCTAGCCATGATAATTAAGTCCTAATCTCTAAAAATGAGCATGCCCACCACCCCTCAACCACCAGCACAAATTAAGCAGTGTATCTAAAGCATGGTGAGGTATGGAGATAATTGGGTAATATCACTTAGATTGTGATGCAATAGCTGCCAAATATAAATATTATTGGGGTTTGTCACTTAGACTGAGATGCAAGAGCAGGCACATATTTAACAAGCATTTGCAATGCAATAGGCCTCGCATTTGAAACAGTTTGAGCTATTGGCATTGTAAATGACAATGCCTTTTATTTATGTATTTAGAAAACCTGAAAGTAGTGATTAAACACGCACTTTGTACTTATAGTCCTTGCTTATGAGAAGCAAGGCTGCCAGTAAAAGAGGCACAGTTACTGCCAGTCTTGCTTCTCGTAAGCAAGGACTATAAGTGCAAAGTACGTGTTTAAGCACTACTTGCAGGTTTACATAAATAAAGGCATTGTCATTTACAATGCCAATAGCTCAAACTCTCGCAAATGCGAGACCTATTGCATTGCAAATGCTTGTTTAACCTGGTGTCAAATCCTGGCTTTCTCACCATCCCAAAAACTGTGCGATACTGAACAAATCACTTAATATCCCGGTCATAAAAATCGAAGTAAATGAATTTAAGTTGTTGTAAATATAACTGGTTTGTGCAATTCAAATGTGTGAAACACACTTGTTACACATGATCTTGCATCATGTCCCAGCCAAAGCTCTTTTGTCCACTGGATAGGTTCATGCAATATAAATAGTAATATACATACTGCATGAGACTGAAAAGTATCCTTCGGAAATAAACCACATTAAAATTGTGAAATAATAAATTGTATGGGTAGCCAGCAAAAGCCTAAGAGGCATGAAATAATCTCTCTCTTCATAAATATATAAAGGCACTTCTTACGATTTGCTTTGGTGACGTTCACTTCTGCTAAACTTATCTGCATGGAAAATAGGGCACTGTATATCCTCAATAGGATAGCAGTACTACTTTCCGTGTCTACAAGGATGGATTTAACCACTACTGTGCTTGCAAGGCCTTACTCTTTGATCTTCTTCATGATTCTAAATATTGGTTGATAAAACTGCATCATCATATTTCTAGATTGCTCTAATTCACATGACTGCAAGTCTGTGTGCTCAAGAGAATTTATTACATTCACTGGAAAGTCTCAAAAATATTTATACTAAATATGTACTGCTTGATTTATGATCAATTACAGAATTTCAGCAGTAACTGACTTGTCTTATCAGAAGCATCTAATAATTGCATGATGGAAACATTTCTAACTTTGGGGAAATTAGAAATTATGCTACATATTGAAAAAGCAAAGGAAAGCATGTATTTACCTGTCGGATTTTAAGATTTGTTTCCCCATCAAGGTTAGATGTTTCGATGTAGCACATTGCCTGCGGCTCACTGTGAATGGTACAGAAAAGGCTTTATTAAACATCAGTTTCTGAATTTCGACTCAAGCAATCACACACCGTATCGGCAAATCAGAGTAGAACATTTTGAAGACGCCAATTAGCAGTAGAATGGTAAAACCCATTTATAAAAAATAAAGATGAATCAATTATTAAGAAGCATTACTAAAGTCTGCAAATTGGTTTTTATTATTTTTTGTACACATATGCAATAGACATTAAAAGTGTAAAAGTAATGCAAAAAGTAAAACAAAGAAAAAGAAATAATGATCAGAGTTGTACTAATATTGCGTGTGTAATGCTGTGCCTACAATCTGTACCCTATCCTATAGCAGTGTGGGAGCTGATGTTCATATTAAACATATGGTACCTAATTTAGGTTGGCTTTGGTTGACATAACTAAGCCACACTAAGCTGCAGCATTTAAATGACTGCTTTTATTTTTGTGCGCAAAAACCCTGCACATTCATATTTCCATTCCGTTTGACAAAATAATTTTAATTCAGCTGCAACAAAATTATGTTTCACTAGCTTCCCCGGAAAAGGCTGGTCTAATGTTGTAACAGTGCAAGCTATTTAGCTGGGCCTCGGCTAACATGTTGATGTTATTTATGTGTAAAAGCGGTTCATTGGTTTTTCTCTTGTGTTTTGCATTAATAACAAATTAAGTGCACTGTTAGTCAATGGGAGTATGTGTAATTTTAAAATAATGTGATTGGTGCTGTGCAAGTAACATTTCAGTGCAACACACTTGTGCAATGTAATGTAATGAAAATGGTGTCCTTTCTCTGTCTAAAACATTACAAAGCATGTGCAATTTTGGAAAAAGCCAGATTCTTTGCTTGGACTTTGAACGGGACAGACCTTATGTCAGTCTGCTTGATAAGGCTAGCTACCTAGTTATAGTCATTTTGCTCATGATTTGATTATGCTAATTCCTTTGAGTGGTTAACAAATACTTTGCTTTCTGTAATGATTACTGAATAAGCAAACAGAACTGAGAATAGTGTCTCAAGACTCTTCTTAATGTTATTGGCTGAATATATAATCCCAAGATTACTCCCTTTCCTGCTACTTGACCCCCATAAAATTAGATGTGTTTGGGAGTTAACGTCTGTGCACTATTCACTAGGGGGCACTGCAACACGATAGGACAAGATGTATACGTTTGTACAGTACTAGTATAAGGATGGAGAAATGTGTGAGTGCATTGTAGCCTATGTGACAAGTGTTGTAGTATTGTATTGTTTTTGTATGAAAGAGGCTGCCCATCAGTGTGCTGAGAATGTGTAGTCGAGCAAATCTGTGGAGTGAAAAGAAGGGGAAGAAGAGAGATCTGTGCATCTGGTTCTACCTACCATGCCTTAGGGTGAATTTGGGTAGGGCCAAAACTGTCACACGTATTCAAGGAGGCTGAAGGGACTCAAAGCTCATTTAAGCATGCCCAACCCCAATTTAAATGTGCCCAGTACAAGAAATGCTGTCTGGAATAAATTAAATATTCCAAAGGGCTGAGATAGCCCAAGAGATGGATCTCACCAATGTTCGTTCACAACTGAAGCAGATTTAAGGATGGGACTCAAAGCCCAATTCAAATGCCCAAAGCCAATTTAAGCAAGCTGAGAAGAAGGGAAGTAGAATGGAATTAATGAGTCACATATATCCACATAGTCTGAGGTAACTCAAGAGGAGGATCACACCAAGGCACAGTCACGCCAATTTAAGCAGATTCAAGGATGGAACCCAAAGCCCATTTAAACATGCCCAAAGTCAATTCAAAAGTGCATACGAAAGAGAAAGCGGTCTCAAATTAATGAATCAACTATTCCCAAGGGCTGACTTAACATGGCAGAAAGATCCTCCACAAAGGGTCAATCACAACAACTAACGTAGAACAGAGGATGGGAATCAGAGCCTGTGTAAACATGCCCAAAGCAATGTAAACATGCCCAATGCTGGCAAAGCAGCCTAGAATTAACTATCACCATGGCCTGAGATAACATGAGAATTAGTTCGCACCAAGGTCTGGTCATAATACCAAAAATGACTTGAGGAAGGGATTCAAAGCCCATTGCAACACACTTAAAGCCAATCTGTAGGAGCTTCATGCAGGCAAAACTCCCTAGAATTAATGAATGAAATATCTCAGTGAGCTAGATAATAGCTGGTCAATAACCTACAAACTCCCACTGTCTAGGTACAATAAGCTCTGGCTATCACTAGGTCTAGCCGTGGCCAATAGAAACATAGCACACATGTGGGGTGCACGAGATACACTAGCAGTGGCAGATTGGGAAAACAACATGGACTGGTGCGTGCTGGTAGAAAAAAACAATATACTTGGGTAGAGGTTGCCCACGCAAATGGGAAACATTTGGTCCTCATGGTGATCATTTCGAGGGATGAAGGAGTAATCCCTGGGGGGACTCAGAACCACTTACACACGTGATCAATAGGTTTGTCATTGTGTTATCCTCGATTAACTAATGCCTTGTTGATTTCTGCTTTACATATGCCTCATGGGCTGATCAAATGATATAAGGCCCCTAATGGCCCAGTGGTTATGCTGCACTGCCTATTTGTATTTTATTGTCTTATAAAATTCAATAAAAATATATTTTTTTTTAAATAGCCTACACACTAAGATTGGAGTTAAGTTGCTAGACTTCCTTCAGTTATGAAAAGCAAAGAGCACACGCTGGACCTGATAAGCATTTAACTTCCTCCCATTCAGCAGGGAATAGGCCTGCAATGCAGTCTATTTCTTGCTAGCAGCAGTCTAGCTGAGGAAAAGTGGCCCGCCAGCCCCTGCTCTATGCAAGCAGGAAGGAGTGTAGGCATTTGCCCTGGTTTACCAGAAGAATGAATCTACGCACTAAATATACATGCGTAAAACAGATTTAGGTACCCAGTGGCAAATTCCTATTACTGTTAGCCTGCATGTGTGAAGTTACAATCTAGAATAAAGAGAGCTGGCTGAAGGTAAACTCTATAACGATGGAAAGTATGCCTGGTAACTTTGGAAGTCAATCCAATAGCCTTACTACAAATAAATGACATTGAAAAATAGATTCTCATCCACGAAGAGGTGTGCCTGCAAAAATGGTGATCAGTGTAAAGACTTCTTTGGCACACTCTACCTTTATTGATTTTCAAAGTCAGACACTTTGAGCACTTTCCAAAGTAAGCTTGTCCAAAGTATGGCTGGCGAGCCAACATGCAGGATGCGGAATTATGCGCCTCTGTCTGTTTTGTAATTGATATTTCTTGAATGAATGAATTTTCGATTGAAACTTAATTGTTACTTTCTTCTTTCATGGAAGAGTGAGCATTATTTCTTCTGTGTTGTCAAATGTTCAGAAAGGATTCAATCATAGTAATATAAATGAGCCGATGGGTAGGGGTGTTAGTGTTCACAAGCCCCACAATTGTTTTTCTTACTAGATATTGAAAGCAGTGGAATAAAAATCTCGATCAGACTGTCATTGTGCTTGCAGCAGAAGAGCCGTAAATGTTGCAAGAGTTCAAACGGAAAAGCTGTTCTTTGCAGATGACTACACTGCAACAACTAATTGATTTCGCAATCCAATATGGTCTCAACTTATTTTCCTATGATGTCATTTCCTGCGAGGCAATATCTAAAGAGGCTTTGATCAGAGAGGGCATTCATTTCCCCATTTTTATTAAAATTCATTGCCCTTCTTAAGGCATTTTTTACCATGATTTTTGCTGCCGTTATGGGCAGCAGGATTTTTGTCGGATTCCTTGTCTGGAAGACGTTTTATGAAGGGCTCTAGATCAGCTCTGGTTGTGGTGCCTTGTTAAATGCAAAAACAACAGTTGATGGACAGAATGCAGAACAATGTCATACATTCACCCCAGTACAGAGATCTGGGCCTAAATCCATCGTTTTTTGCTCACCATGCCATTCCAGTTTGAACCCAGCCATATGCAAATCAGTCTTGAGCCTGTGCCCAATGGGAACAGTCCAGCCCGAACTGCCAAGCCAGGTCCTCCCTGGACTGGAAACAAGCATCCTAGGACCGGTTTCGGGTTTCACCCTCTTCAGCCAGGATAGCTTGATTCCAGTGGCATGGAGAGCATGGGACCCATGTCTGGGCATACCCGTCCCACTCGGGGTGACAAATGCAAAAACAACAGTTGATGGACAGAATGCAGAACAATGTCATACATTCACCCCAGTACAGAGATCTGGGCCTAAATCCATCGTGGTGCCTTGTTAGTCAGCTCCTGTATCAGGATCTAAAATGTGTTTCCTTTTTTCATGGGTATCGGGTATCGGGAGAACATCACTGCCTCTGGTGAGTCTTGTCTCCAAATTTAACAAAAAGTTGCACTGCTGCAACATACTCCTTTACACATAAAATACAGGCAGACTAGCAGACACGTGTATATCATGTTTGTTTTACCTTGTTCCTCAAGGCAAACTTACTAAAGATGCTCCTTGAAATGAATCAAAGCACTTATGTACCAGTGTTAGATATGACAACATTTGACCTACATCAATAGTTTTTTGGATGATCCATAAACAAGAACCTAGTCTCTCCACAAAGATACACTCCTGGTTGTGCTAACTTAATATGTAACTCAAGGAGATTAGAAATGGTAGTACAATAAATATAAAGTGTGAGCCAGACGTCGTCATTTATGGTAAGGGATATGTGACATATTATGCTATGTTATGTTATTTGTAACATGCACATCCTGGCGCGGAACAAAGTTATTGCCTGAAATAAGTGAAGATAGTTAGAACAGTCAGGTTTAAAGATTATTCCTAAATTCTGTGAGCGATCCAGTGGATTGACTAAAGTGACGAAGCTTACCGCAAGCCAGATGCAATGATGCAACTAAGTGAGATGCAGAGCGAAGTTGCCTGGAATGAACACAGAAGTGTGTGCGACTGCTAAGGCAGGAAGGGCCAAGGTTGTGAAGTGCTTTGTAGGTATGAGTAAGAAGCTTTCAGAGGGAAAGCTTATGGACAGGCAGCCAAGACTGCGGTACGAGGAGGCAGATGGAGAACAAGCCTGGCTGCTATGTTCTGGACCACTTGAAGTATATTGATAAGGCATGCCAAAATGCCAACATAGAAGGCATTTCCTTATTTCAATTGAATGGTAATGAGTGCTTGGTCACCGTTTTCAGTGCATTCAGAGGCAACCATTTAATCTTCTGAGCATTGTGAGAGTGGTAAAGCAACAGGCAGACACAGCAGTGATCTAATGTCTGCCTGTTGCTTTTGCACTCCCAAAACGCTCAGAAAGCCATCTCTGATGAGACAAGACATTCTGAGATGTTCCAGGTAGCCCCATGGTTGACAAAAACATCATAACTTGGCCCCCACTTAAAAGGTTTGGACACCTTTTTTCAAGCATGTAAATGCGTTTCTGTAATTATAAATTATAACATTCAGTCATAACACCTTTATGGATATATTTTCTGAGCACTTAATTAAATTATCTTTGTCTATTTCAGCACTTGAAGTCAACCCAGATATTCAATCAATCAATCAATCAATCATGTCACTTATAAAGCGCACTACATACCCGCGAGGGTCTCAAGGCGCTGGGGGAAGATGGGGGTGGTGCTGCTACTGATCGAAGAGCCAGGTCTTGAGGAGTCTTCTGAAGGCCAGTAGGTCTTGGGTCTGTCGGAGGTTGGTGGGGAGGGTGTTCCAGGTCTTGGTGGCGAGGTGGGAGAAGGATCTGCCGCCGGCGGTCGTTTTCCGGATGCGGGGGACTGTGGCGAGGGCGAGGCTGGTCGAGCGGAGCTGGCGGGTGGGGGTGTAGAAGCTGAGTCGTCTGTTGAGGTAGGCTGGTCCGGAGTTGTGGAGTGCTTTGTGTGCGTGGGTGAGGAGCTTGAAGGTTATCCTCTTGTTGACAGGGAGCCAGTGCAGGTCTCTCAGGTGGGGTGTGATGTGGCTGCGTCGGGGGATGTCGAGGATAAGACGTGCAGAGGCGTTCTGGATGCGTTGCAGCCGTCTCAGGAGCTTAGCCGTCGTTCCTGCGTAGAGGGCGTTTCCGTAGTCCAGCCTGCTGGTGACGAGGGCCTGGGTGACTGTTTTTCTTGTTTCGGTGGGGATCCACTTGAAGCTCCTGCGGAGCATTCGGAGGATGTTGAAGCAGGATGAGGAAACGGCGTTGACCTGCTTAGTCATGGAGAGGGTGGGGTCGAGGATGACCCCTAGGTTGCGTACGTGGTCGGTGGGTGGCGGGGCTGTTCCCAGTGATGTTGGCCACCAGGAGTCGTCCCAGGCTGAAGGGTTGGAACCAAGGATGAGGACCTCCGTCTTGTCCGAGTTCAGCTTCAGGCGGCTGGTCCTCATCCATTCGGCGACGGCCTTCATTCCTTCGTGGAGGTGGGCTTTGGCGGTGTGAGGGTCTTTGGTGAGGGAGAGGATCAGCTGGGTGTCGTCGGCGTAGGAGATGATGTTGAGGTTGTGCTGTCGGGCGACGTGGGCGAGGGGTGCCATGTAGATGTTGAACAGCGTTGGGCTGAGGGAGGAGCCTTGGGGTACGCCGCAGATGATCTTGGTGGCCTTGGATCGGAAGGGGCGAGGCGGACGCTTTGTGTTCTGCCGGAAAGGAAGGATGTGGTCCAGTCCAGGGCCTTCTCTTGGATCCCGGCGTCGTGAAGGCGTGTTCGTAGTGTGTGGTGGCAGACCGTGTCGAAGGCGGCTGATAGGTCCAGGAGGATGAGGGCTGCTGTTTCTCCGTTGTCTAGCAGGGTCCTGATGTCATCGGTGGCGGCGATGAGGGCGGTTTCGGTGCTGTGGTTGCTGCGGAAGCCGGACTGGGAAGGGTCCAGGATGTTGTTCTCCTCGAGGTAGCGGGTCAGTTGTTTGTTGACGATTTTCTCGGTGACCTTCGCGGGGAACGGGAGCAGAGAGATGGGTAGGAAGTTCTTGAGGTCCTTGGGGTCTGCCTTGGGTTTCTTGAGTAAGGCGGTGATCTCGGCGTGCTTCCAGCTTTCCGGGAAGGTTGCTGTCTCGAAGGAGATGTTGATTATTTTCCGGAGATGGGGCGCGATGGCTGTACTGGCTTTGTTGAAGATGTGGTGAGGGCACGGGTCTAGCGGTGAACCGGAGTGGATGGTGTTCATGATCTCGCTGGTGCCCTCGTCGTTGATGTTGGTCCAGGAGAGCAGGCGGTTGGTGGTTGTGGGGGCAGTGGTCTCGGTGGTTGCCGGGGCGGTCGTGGTGTTGAAGCTGTCGTGGATGTCGGCAATTTTGCGGTGGAAGAAGGTGGCCAGTGAGTCGCACAGGTCTCGCGACGGCTGGATGTCGTTGGTGTTGGAGCTGGGGTTGGAGAGTTCCTTCACGATGTTGAAGAGCTCTTTGCTGTTGTGTGCGTTGTTGTCTAGGCGGTCTTTGAGTGAGGCCCTTTTGGCGGATCTGATGAGGTGATGGTGACTGCGGGTGGCGCTCTTGTGGGCGGCGTAGCTGTCCGCTGTCCGTTCGTGGAGCCAGATCTTCTCCAGTTTTCGGCATGTTCGTTTGGAGGCCTGGAGGTCTTCGGTGAACCAGGTGGCTTTCTTGCTGGTGTGGCTGTTGGGCGGATTCTTGAGCGGGGCGAGGGTGTTGGCGCAGTCGTCGATCCACTGTCTGAGGTTGCGGGTGGCGGTGTCGGGGTCGGAGGGTTCGGCGGGTGGGCTCAGGGCGAGGGTTGTGGTTAGCTGGTCTTCCGTGACTCTGCTCCAGCAGCGGCGAGGCATTTGTTCGGTGCGGTGGTGCGTGGTGGGCTTCCTGTAGGTGAAGTGGATGCAGTGGTGGTCAGTCCAGTGGGGTTCGGAGGTGTGGTTGAAGGAGACGTTGACCCTGCCCTGTAAACCATCATCTGAACTGTAGTTGTGAACTGGTCATTCACCTAGAGTCTGTTCTTCACGGCTCAAGTGGAATAACTAAACAAACCTTGGAAGGTTTCTTCCTAAAGGCCAAACAAACAAAGCATTATCCCAGGAAGAGCCTGTATTCCAATTATGTTTCCAATTGCCTCGAGCCCTACATCTCGCACAGTTCTCTAGCGTATAATTTCTTAAGGATGTAATACACAAGATACAGAAATGTATAATGCATAATTTCTAGCTTTTGGTGCAGTGACATTAGATCACGTGTCTACCAACTGCTGATTTGTAAATGGTCAGCTTAGTTCTTGGTATTAATTATGCAGTGATGCAAGTGCCTTCATACTTCCAAACTGTCAGTGATAATTTAGACAGTGTTCATACTATTCTGTATACCCCCCAAAAACATATTATACAGTCTTGGATTTCTCCCATCAAGAATGCACATCAGGTGAATCTCTTGTAGTATTATAATCTTTGAACCAACCCTACTCAAATGTACCTGGACCTAGCTATTTCAACCCCAATTCTGTTTTTGACGTATTGCATATTATTTCACTGTACATTGCATCCAACATAGGTTTTCTTTTAAATTATTGAGCATTTTTTCTTCAAAAAGGAGCATATTATGGCATCTAACAAGGCTTTTCAGATCTTCTGCTTTAGAGGTCAAAACTTGCTACTTCCTGATCTAGATCTAAGCTTTGACCACCAATTTTATCTACCTACTCTGGAGCACAGAATTCAACTGCCCTGATTTTGGCATGTGCCATCCACCCACTAAAATGCCACTTATTTTAATGACTGCATTGTAATGAGTGTTTGCCAAACACCATCATAACTGGGTTATTCTACACTGCTCCCAATATTCCTTCACCAGAAAGTAGTTCTGTTGTGCATAACAAACCGTCAACACTTACACACTGCTTATTTTGAGCAATATGAATGGATTACCATCTAGAAGGCATTTTAATTTACAAGCATATCCAGAAGGTTCTACAACAGTATATTTGCTCCTGGGTTCCTATGTTACGGTATAGATGAGCTTCTTCCAGTAGGACCAAACCACTCTCTATTCTACCAACTTTCTCATTGTGCTTCTAGTGGCACATACCATGCTCAAAGTATCAGTAGAACTATTCAGCTGTGAGGATTAGATCAACCATTCTTCTCTTCAAACTGAAGACGTTTTGATTCCTGGTGTTCTTACACTTGTCTTGTATACTAGGGTGTGTAGCCAATGTGTAATAGCTCACTCTCACCCAATGGTTAGTTTTGTCTCTGGGAAGTATTATTATATTGTCTTGTACTGATGTCCAATCAATCCAATACAATGCAACCAGTTTAACTTCATGTCTTGCAGGGTATATCCTCCAGGATGAGTGCAATTGCCTTTCAGTCCTTCCACTCCACCAAACCCCCAGTCACTGTGAACAGCAGAATCTCAAATGGTGCTCCAAGGAGTAATGGAGGACATGGAGGGCTAGGTACTGTTGAGCTTGGAAGATTGGCTGTGAGGAATGGACAAATGGGTTTAAATGGAAGAAATAATGTATCGAGCCAGGAAATGCACCCCATAAACAGAAGAATACTTGAAAGCCATGGTGGCACCATGTTTATGCTGCTAGAGTTTAACCATATCATAAATGAGATGTGTAATTGGGAAACTTCCTGCTGAATGTGAGCAGGTGCTTCTAATGCTTGATATAACAAGATGTATAACCTGCCCGGTCTGCCCTACATTAAATTAAAAATAAGAGTTTATCAAAAAATAGAAAATAAAAATAGAATCTCAAATGCCCAGTGGTGGTTAGACACCAGTATGAAGGGGCTAGCAACCACTCATAGGCCCTTTTAAGAAAGAATCTGCAGTGCACTGCATCCCTTCCAGATGTCTGAACCTTCCAAATCAGTGTTTATCTCACATCAGCATGGAGAGTTTCAGTAAACAGCCACTGACCACACATCAGTCTCTCTATTTCAGGAATCACAGTTCTGCCTCCCGGACACATCCTTATTGAGCCTCTTCATCAGCTGGCTTCATGCAGCCATGTTCTATAGCATGACCCTGTGTGCCAGTTGCTCCTCTTAGAGACTCACAGTATAAGTGGTGTCCATGCTGTGGTAGAGGCCATACTAATATCTGTCAGCAGCTGTCTGCTCTGTGACTGGAGCAAAAGAAACAAATGATGGACGTATAATGCTGAACAATGCATACATTCATCCCCAGTCACAAAGATCTGTGTTTAATCCATCGTTCTTTTGCTCACCACACCACCACAATTTGGACCCAGCCATTTGCAAATCAGTCTTGATCCTGTTCCTCATGGGAACAGTTCAGTCTGAACTGCCAAGCCAGGTCCTCCCTGGACCAGAAAGAAGCATCCTGGGGGTATGCCCAGACGTGGGTCCCTTGCTCACTTTGCCACTGGATTCAAGCTAGCCTGGCTAATGAGGGGTGTTACCCCAAAACTGGTCCCAGGATGCTTGTTTCCGGTCCAGGGAAGACCTGGCTTGGTAGTACAGGCTGGTCTGTTCCCAGGAAAGAACAGGGTCAAGTTTTATGAAGATTTGTCAAATGGTGCCAATATAGATATAGTGGTGGTCACCCCTATGTAGATATAGTTAGGTCAGCGTTTCCATAGAAAGTGTTTTTTAGTTTCGCTAATACGTTTGGTGCCAATTGACAAACCTTTACGAAGCTTTAAAAAAAAAACAAAAAAGGCTCATCCACCTTAGGCCCTTTTATTGGCCGAGGTATCTTTTCCTCCTGAGATCTGATTGGTTGGCCGCAACTTGGAGAAAAAAGTTGTGGCCACCATAACAAGACTCTGGTACTTCTGGTGTACTGAAGTGTAAAGTAAAAAAATATAAGGTGGCAGGGTAGGGACCTCCTGACCCTCTGGCACTGCTGGGGACCCAGAGGGGCCACTCCCCTCAAAGGCTCAAAAATGTAAAAACAAAATTCTGTGTATCGTGGTACTTCCCCAGGACCCAGCCTAGTCCTACTATGACTACATGGTCAAGGTGCAAGCTTTGGTTCCATTGTACCATGAAGATGAAGAGCGGGCGGCGTTGTCATCAGTAATGTCATCAACGATGTAATTTAACAAACGAAAAGTGATGTAATATGTGCGGTCCTAAGCAATGATTGGGGAGGGCTCAAGTTATAGTTGGTACAGAAAACTAACTGGTGATTTTTTTATATATATATATATATATATATATATATATATATATATATATATATATATATATATATATATATATATATATATATATATATATATATATCCCAAACACGTCAGCTGTCTTTTCCCGACTTTTTGTACTGTTTGTTTGGAAAGCAACAATAAAATATTGACGAAACACTATCGGATTGGTGGTACCGCTTTCTTCCACTTCCGCTGTTACAGAAAGGACTTGGGGAGTTGTAGGATATGATATATATATGAAAAACAAAGATTAACGTGACGTTGCACTTAGATATGAAATGAAATGAAGAATTTATATAGCGCTACATGTACCCGGAGGTGTCTAGGCGCTTTAGCATAAAAAGGCAGGCAAAGGTAAGGATGGAGAGTTGTTAGTAAAGCCAAGTTTTTAGGTGCTTTCTAAATTTGAGCAGATTGAATTCTTATTTTAGAGATCTTGGCAGGGAATTCCAAAGTTTGGAGGTGGTGTATGCGAAGATTTTTCCTCCCCATTTAACATTGTGTACTTTGGGGACGATCAGGTTGCCACTGTCTGATGATCTCCGTGATCTTGCCGGGATGTAAGGAATGAAAAGTTGTGACAATTGCCAAGGACCCAGTCCTTGGCAATGAACTGAATGCGTTTGGTGATGGGTAACCAGTGTAGGTCTGCGAGGGCCTTAGATGTCGAGTCATAGCGTGTGAGCCCAAGCAGAACTCTAGCTGCAGCATTCTGCGTCATCTGTAGCTTATGAATGCTGCGCTTACTTGCACTTGTGAGCAGGGCGTTGCAGTAGTCCAGCCTGGAGGCAATGAGTGCTGTGACTACTGTTTTCCTTAGCTCAAAAGGGATGAGTGGGAGAACTTTTTTCAGGATTTTGAGAATGAAAAAACAGGCCGTTGTGGTGTGGTTGATCTGGGTTTCAAAGGATAATTTGGTGTTGAAGAAAACTCCAAGATTTTTCACTTTGTTTGCGGGTTTTGGAGGAGAGCCCATATAATTCGGCCACCATCTGTCTGACCAGTTGACTGGCATATTGCCGAAGAGCATGACCTCTGTTTTAGATGTATTAAGCTTAAGACAATTGTCTTGCATCCACTTCCCTATATGGCTCATGCATTCTTTGAATTGAGCTGCAGTGTCAGAGGACGAGCTGTTGATGGATACTATTATTTGTGTATCGTCCGCGTA
>CAWUFW010001602.1:115000-122500 GCA_963921515.1 Calotriton arnoldi | reverse complement strand
GCAATTAGTTACTTTATGGATTACTTTTCTAACCACAGGACTGGATCCTAGATTCAGTCCTGGTACATCTCCTGTAAACAGTTGAGTAAAAGCGTTTTGGTTACAGTCGTGATTTTTAAGGAATATTATTGTATTTTAAAAGTTGACACTTAGAAACTTTTTCTCATAGAATCACCAATGTTATCCTATGGAAGGAAATTCACTTAGCAGGTAAAAACTGTTATCGTTACTTTTTCTTACTCAGTGTTGGATCCTGGATCCAGCACTGGTGCATCTCCTGTAAACAGTTGAAAGAATGCGTTTAAGTCATACAGGTGATTTTTAAGGAATATTTGTAGTTTGTAAAAATCAACACTTTGAAACTTTTTTGCTGAAAACCAGACAATGGATTCCTATGGAAGAAAATATAAGTTACTGGTAAGTACGGTTAAAATTACTTTTCAGGGTCAGTGCTGGGCTAAAAGATGCAGCACTGGGTTCTCTCCTGATAACAGGTGAGTAAATCAGAATTCGTATTTCGGCTGATTTTAGAGGAATATTTGTATGTTTCAAAAATCAACACAGAAACTTTTTCAGCAAAAAGCAGGCAATGATATCCTTTGGAAGGAAATTCAAGTTACTGGTAAGTACGGTTAAAATTACTTTTGAGGATCAGTACTGGGCTGAAAGATGCAGCACTGAGGTCTCTCCTGATAACAGGTGAGTAAATCGGAATTCGTATTTCGGCGAGAAAAAAGGGGGGTCCCAAAACGTGTTTTCCCCATTCATTTTCCCATAGGAAACTTTAGACACGGCTACAGCCCGAACTGCTGAACGGAATTACACCAAATTTGGCAAAGAGGTAGTTCTTGGTTCAGAAAGAACCCTTTTTGTTAAATGGTGTAAATCCGTTCAGTAGTTGCGGAGAAATTAAAAAAATAAGAGTCAAAAAATCAATTTCCCATAGGAAACTTTATGCAAGGCTACAGCCCGAACTGCTGAACGGAATTACACCAAATTTGGCAAAGAGGTAGTTCTTGGTTCAAAAAGATCCCTTTTTGTTAAATGGTGTAAATCCGTTCAGTAGTTGCTGAGAAAATCAAAAGTAAAAACATATATATCTGGGCGGAGCCTAACCACACATGTCATCGTGAGATCTGATTGGCTGTCAGCACTTCATCCTGGAATTGCTGGCAGCCATCTTGGGACCAATATAAATGATAGTACCTCATTGAAATGCATTGTAGTGAATCGAAGATTTTGAGGGTTACCAAAAGGAGAACTATAAAGGGTGATAACAGACTTTAGTTACATTAGAATTCATTTGTTGATGGTACCATACTAATTTCAGGAATTGTGGTGTGTTCTAAGGTGATTTTACCCTGTGAAAAACCTTCTGCTGGGATATCATGAATCATGTTTGAGAGAAAACTATTTTCACATGCTTGTCCCATACAGTTTTGGAAGGTGCCCCAGAAGCTAAAATGAGAGCATATTTTCTGTAAATTCACATTATCTTTCTCAGTCATGTGAGAATGAAGTCTGACATTCTCAGTAAAACATGTACATCCAACAAGGGCAGAGACTGTCAGTTGATTCCTTTGTGTTCTACTGCAGCTTCCCAGAGTGTTCTAAAGAACAACTAGAGTGCTAACAGCCTTACTTATGACAAAAGTATGGCATACGTGAAGCCATCTTGATTGGAATAAACTGGTAACACTTAAAACATTTAATTTAAAAAGGAACAAAATAATGGGGTTCATCTTGTCATAGAAATTATGGTTAGTGCTCTGGAAAGAAAAATTAGGACATGTTTCAAGTGTGATCTCAAATATCTTCCTGTTATATTTCAACAGGAGCAGCCTGTCAGTTGATGCCTTTGTGTTCTACTGCAGCTTCCCAGAGTGTTCTAAAGAACAACTAGAGTGCTAACAGCCTTACTTATGACAAAAGTATGGCACACCTGAAGCCATCTTGATTGGAATAAACTGGTAACACTTAAAACATTTAATTTAAAAAGGAACAAAATGATGGGGTTCATTTTGTCATAGAAATTATGGTTAGTGCTGTAGAAAGAAAAATTAGGACATGTTTCAAGTGTGATCTCAAATATCTTCCTGTTATATTTCAACAGGAGCAGCCTGTCAGTTGATGCCTTTGTGTTCTACTGCAGCTTCCCAGAGTGTTCTAAAGAACAACTAGAGTGCTAACAGCCTTACTTATGACAAAAGTATGGCACACCTGAAGCCATCTTGATTGGAATAAACTGGTAACACTTAAAACATTTAATTTAAAAAGGAACAAAATGATGGGGTTCATTTTGTCATAGAAATTATGGTTAGTGCTGTAGAAAGAAAAATTAGGACATGTTTCAAGTGTGATCTCAAATATCTTCCTGTTATTTTTCAACAGGAGCAGCCTGTCAGTTGATGCCTTTGTGTTCTACTGCAGGTTCCCAGAGTGTTCTAAAGAACAACTAGAGCGCTAACAGTCTTACTTATGACAAAAGTATGGCACACCTGAAGCCATCTTGATTGGAATAAACTGGTAATACTTAAAACATTTAATTTAAAAAGGAACAAAATGAGGGGGTTCATTTTGCCATAGAAATTATGGTTAGTGCACGACCCCCTACACTACCCAAACACCACTGCACTGCCCTAAACCCTAAAACACCAGCCCCAGCACAACCCCGTACACTGCCCGAACACCACTGCCCTAAACCCTGAAACACCAGCCCCAGCACGACCGCCTACACTGCCCGAAAACCACTGCACTGCCCTAAACCCTGAAACACCAGCCCCAGCATGACCCCTTACACTGCCCGAACACCACTGCACTGCCCTAAACCCTGAAACACCAGCCCCAGCAAGACCCCCTACACTGCCCGAAAACCACTGCACTGCCCTAAACCCTGAAACACCACCCCCAGCAAGACCCCCTACACTGCCCGAACACCACTGCACTAAAGCCTGAAACACCACCCCCAGCAAGACCACCTACACTGGCCGAACACCACTGCACTGCCCTAAACCCTGAAACACCACCCCCTGCACGACCCCCTACACTGCCCAAACACCACTGCACTGCCCTAAACCCTGAAACACCACCCCCAGCACGACCCCCTACACTGCCCGAACACCACTGCACTGCCCTAAACCCTGAAACACCACCCCCTGCACGACCTCCTACACTGCCGGAACACCACTGCACTGCCCTAAACCCTGAAACACCACCCCCAGCACCACCCCCTACACTGCCCGAACACCACTGCACTGCCCTAAACCCTGAAACATCAACCCCAGCAAGACCCCCTACACTGCCTGAACACCACTGCCCTAAACCCTGAAACACCACCCCCTACACTGCACGAACACCACTGCACTGCCCTAAACCCTGAAACACCACCTCCAGCAAAACCCCCTACACTGCCTGAACACCATTGCTCTGCCCTAAATCCTGAAACACTAGCCCCAGTATGACCCCCTACACTGCCCAAACACAACTGCACTGCCCTAAACCCTGAAACACCACCCCCAGCACGACCCCCTACACTGCCCGAACACCACTGCACTGCCCTAAACCCTGAAACACCAGCCCCAGCAAGACCCCCTACACTGCCCGAACACCACTGCACTGCCCTAGACTCTGAAACAGCAGCCCCAGCAAGACCCCCTACACTGCCCGAACACCACTGCACTGCCCTAAACCCTGAAACACCAGCCCCAGCACGACCACCTACACTGCCCGAACACCACTGCACTGCCCTAAACCCTGAAACACCAGCCCCAGCACGACCCCCTACACTGCCCGAACACCACTGCACTGACCTAAACCCTGAAACACCAGCCCCAGCACGACCCCCTACACTGCCCGAACCCCACTGCACTGCCCTAAACCCTGAAACACCACCCCTGCATGACCCCCTACACTGCCCGAACACCACTGCACTGCCCTAAACCCTGAAACACCACCCCCTGCAGCACCCCCTACACTGCCCGAACACCACTGCACTGCCCTAAACCCTGAAACACCACCCCCTGCACCGCAACCTACACTGCCCGAACACCACTGCACTGCCCTAAACCCTGAAACACCACCCCCAGCACGACCCCCTTTACTGCTCCAACACCACTGCACTGCCCCAAACCCTGAAACACAACCCCCAGCACAACCTCCAACACTGCCCAAACACCACTGCCCTAAACCCTGAACCACCCCCTGGACGACCCCCTACACTGCCCGAACACCACTGCACTGCCCTAAACCCTGAAACACCACCCCCTACACTGCCCGAACACCACTGCACTGCCCTAAACCCTGAAACACCACCCCCAGCACGACCCCCTACACTGCCCAAACACCACTGCACTGCCCTAAACCCTAAAACACCACCCCCAGCATTACCCCCTACACTGCCCAAACACCACTGCAGTGCCCTAAACCCTAGAACACTACCCCCAGCACAACCCCCTACACTACCTGAACACCACTGCACTACCCTAAACCCTAAAATACTACCCCCAGCACAACCCCCTACACTACCCGAACACCACTGCACTGCCCTAAACCCTAAAACACTCCCCCCAGCACGACCCCCTACACTACCCGAACACCACTGCACTGCCCTAAACCCTAAAACACTCCCCCAGCACGACCCCCTACACTACCCAAACACCACTGCACTGCCCTAAACCCTAAAACACTACCCCCCGCATGACCCCTACACTACCCAAACACCAATGCACTACCCTAATCCCTAAAACACTACCCCCGCATGACCCCCTACACTACCCTAAACCCTAAAACACTACCCCCGCACGACTCCCTACACTACCCAAAGACCACTGCACTACCCTAAACCCTAAAACACGACCTCCTACACTACAAAAACACCACTGCACTACACCAAACCCTAAAACACTACCCCCTACACTACACAAATACCACTGCACTACCCTAAACCCTAAAACACTACCCCCAGCAGTACCCCTACACTACCCAAACACCACTGCACTACCCTAAATCACTACCCCCAGCACAACCCCTACACTACCCCAAACACCACTGCACTACCCTAAACCCTAAAACACTACCCCCAGCACGACCCCCTACACTACCCAAACACCACTGCACTACCCTAAACCCTAAAACACTCCCCCCAGCATGACTCCCTACACTACCCAAACACCACTGCACTACCCTAAACCCTAAATCTACCCCCAGCATGACCCCCTACACTACACAAACACCACTGCACTACCCTAAACCCTGAAACACCACCCCCAGCAAGACCCCCTACAGTGCCCGAACACCACTGCACTAAAGCCTGAAACACCACCCCCAGCAAGACCACCTACACTGGCCGAACACCACTGCACTGCCCTAAACCCTGAAACACCACCCCTGCACGACCCCCTACACTGCCCAAACACCACTGCACTGCCCTAAACCCTGAAACACCACCCCCAGCACGACCCCCTACACTGCCCGAACACCACTGCACTGCCCTAAACCCTGAAACACCACCCCCTGCACGACCTCCTACACTGCCGGAA
Organism: Calotriton arnoldi; assembly: GCA_963921515.1. Lineage (NCBI taxonomy): Eukaryota > Metazoa > Chordata > Amphibia > Caudata > Salamandridae > Calotriton > Calotriton arnoldi. Next base: position 116,963 of record CAWUFW010001602.1, on the reverse strand, counting down.
CACCACTGCACTGCCCTAAACTCTGAAACACCACCCCCAGCACCACCCCTACACTGCCCGAACACCACTGCACTGCCCTAAACCCTGAAACATCAACCCCAGCAAGACCCCTACACTGCCTGAACACCACTGCCCTAAACCCTGAAACACCACCCCCTACACTGCACGAACACCACTGCACTGCCCTAAACCCTGAAACACCACCTCCAGCAAAACCCCTACACTGCCTGAACACCATTGCTCTGCCCTAAATCCTGAAACACTAGCCCCAGTATGACCCCCTACACTGCCCAAACACAACTGCACTGCCCTAAACCCTGAAACACCACCCCCAGCACGACCCCCTACACTGCCCGAACACCACTGCACTGCCCTAAACCCTGAAACACCAGCCCCAGCAAGACCCCCTACACTGCCCGAACACCACTGCACTGCCCTAGACTCTGAAACAGCAGCCCCAGCAAGACCCCCTACACTGCCCGAACACCACTGCACTGCCCTAAACCCTGAAACACCAGCCCCAGCACGACCACCTACACTGCCCGAACACCACTGCACTGCCCTAAACCCTGAAACACCAGCCCCAGCACGACCCCCTACACTGCCCGAACACCACTGCACTGACCTAAACCCTGAAACACCAGCCCCAGCACGACCCCCTACACTGCCCGAACCCCACTGCACTGCCCTAAACCCTGAAACACCACCCCCTGCATGACCCCCTACACTGCCCGAACACCACTGCACTGCCCTAAACCCTGAAACACCACCCCCTGCAGCACCCCCTACACTGCCCGAACACCACTGCACTGCCCTAAACCCTGAAACACCACCCCTGCACCGCAACCTACACTGCCCGAACACCACTGCACTGCCCTAAACCCTGAAACACCACCCCCAGCACGACCCCCTTTACTGCTCGAACACCACTGCACTGCCCCAAACCCTGAAACACAACCCCCAGCACGACCTCCAACACTGCCCAAACACCACTGCCCTAAACCCTGAACCACCCCCTGGACTGACCCCTACACTGCCCGAACACCACTGCACTGCCCTAAACCCTGAAACACCACCCCTACACTGCCCGAACACCACTGCACTGCCCTAAACCCTGAAACACCACCCCAGCACGACCCCCTACACTGCCCAAACACCACTGCACTGCCCTAAACCCTAAAACACCACCCCCAGCATTACCCCCTACACTGCCCAAACACCACTGCAGTGCCCTAAACCCTAGAACACTACCCCCAGCACAACCCCCTACACTACCTGAACACCACTGCACTACCCTAAACCCTAAAATACTACCCCCAGCACAACCCCCTACACTACCCGAACACCACTGCACTGCCCTAAACCCTAAAACACTCCCCCAGCACGACCCCCTACACTACCCGAACACCACTGCACTGCCCTAAACCCTAAAACACTCCCCCCAGCACGACCCCCTACACTACCCAAACACCACTGCACTGCCCTAAACCCTAAATCACTACCCCCCGCATGACCCCCTACACTACCCAAACACCAATGCACTACCCTAATCCCTAAAACACTACCCCCGCATGACCCCCTACACTACCCTAAACCCTAAAACACTACCCCCGCACGACTCCCTACACTACCCAAAGACCACTGCACTACCCTAAACCCTAAAACACGACCTCCTACACTACAAAAACACCACTGCACTACACTAAACCCTAAAACACTACCCCCTACACTACACAAACACCACTGCACTACCCTAAACCCTAAAACACTACCCCCAGCAGTACCCCTACACTACCCAAACACCACTGCACTACCCTAAATCACTACCCCCAGCACAACCCCCTACACTACCCAAACACCACTGCACTACCCTAAACCCTAAAACACTACCCCCAGCACGACCCCCTACACTACCCAAACACCACTGCACTACCCTAAACCCTAAAACACTCCCCCAGCATGA
>CAWUFW010001602.1:0-105000 GCA_963921515.1 Calotriton arnoldi | reverse complement strand
CTGGCAGCCCCCAACGTACTGTTTGGTTAGTGGCCTGTGAGGGTACCGGGACACCCACCCAGGAGCACCTAAGGCCCAAGGGATGGGGGGTCTTGGCTCAGGAGAGGGAGGCCGCTTGCCCCCTTCCCCTTAATAAAAGAATGAAGGGGATGGGGTCCCTGGGACGTGAAGAGAGTGTCGGGGAGGGGGACTCCACCCACCTGCCCCTTTAAAAAAAAAGGCCCCAGCAGATGGGGTCCCAGGGGCCGGGGATGGGGTCTACCCGAGTGAGGTCAGGACCTGCAAGACCAACTGCATGCTGCACATGTCAGGAGGCCATGTGTGGCTTGGGGTTGGCTGCAGGCCAGGCCCTGTGGCCAACCCCCCTCCTTGCATGGCCAAAGGCCCTGCAAGGAAAGGGATTGGCTTTTTCATATGGTAATTAAATATATCTATGTAAAACAAAAACTAGAAATTCACAGAAAAAAATCAAAGGATAAAGTGACATTATAGTTAGGTGTAAATTTCAGTGACAACAAAGTTTTGAACTAAAAAAAGTCACTGAAATTCACCAGCTATAATTTTCTCTAGTAGCTATAGCTCGTGACCTAAGGTAACTACAACTTACAGCCTTGACATGCATACTTGGCATATGACATCAATCATGACATGTTCTATGACATCATTGATCATTTCATTGCAACATCTGAAATGACATAATTCATGACATCACAATGAACGGCGAGGGTGCAAGTTATAGTTACTGTAGGGCACAAATTTTAGTAAGTATTAAAAATGTGTTATCTAAATGCATATCAATCTCGACTTTAAAAGAAATTGGGTTTAAAATGACGTGGAGGAATTTGTTTCTTCGATGTTCAAAATGGTTTAATTTTACAAAAAGTAAACTAACGCTGACCCCCCACATACCTCACCAACTGAGATCGATCTCTACAATCCCAACACTGCAGAATACCAGAGCTACAGCGTCAACCACCTCCAACCAAAACATAACGCAAACTGGTCCAAATTAGCAGCTGTGTCTGAAAAGGAAGTCATGGACGTATTATCATCCATAAAGCCGACCTCCCACCTCTCTGACCCTCTCCCTTCCTCCCGTGTCAAAAAACTCAGTTACATCATCGCTCCAACCTGGACGAATATCATCGACTCCTCCTTATCCAGTGGCTCCATGCTGGCCTCCGCTAACTTGGCCAAATCAAACCCCTCATCAAGAAGCCTGACGCCGACCCAAACGACCTCAATAACTACAAACCCATCACCATCCTTCCTCTGCTTGCTAAAACCATCGAAAAATGAGCCCTCTCTCAATTAAACAATCACATTGAGAAATTCAACTTGCACAACACTTTCCAATCTGGATTTAGGAAAGGCTGCAGTGCAGAGACTGCAATCCTGAACATCACAGATGACCTACACAAATCCCTCGACAAGGGGGATGCCTCTCTCTTCATCCTCCTGGACCTCTCAGTGTCCTTTGATACCATCAATCACAACACTCTTCTCAACACCCTCGCACAATGGGCAGGCATCAGCAGCACCGTCCTACAATAGTTTATCATACCTGAATGAAAGATTGAAACTGATTCAAATAAACAAGTCCACATTGACAGTAAGATCAGTCACCCAAGAAGTCCTCCAAGGATCAATCCTATCCCCTACCCTCGTCAAGCTTTACATGGAGACTCTTGCACAGATGCTGAAACAAGCCATAATTGCCTACCATCACTATGCAGATGACACCCAAATCTATTTTAAAAATTGCTTCAATCAAAGACATCCAACATCTCAACAACAATCTCTTCCTGATATACACCTGGCTCAACAACAACCACCTAAAAGTAAACCCAAACTCCTCCTCATCCAGCCAAAAAACAATTCCCACCCCATCCATCACTGGATCGACAGTCTAACAGCACTGAACTACAAACTTTCTACATCTAACCACGTCAAATCACTTGGGATTACTCTAGACAAATGCCTGAATATGAAACACATCAACACCTCTGCAAAACGGGTCTACACCTTTAAACATATTAATAAAAATCAAACCATTTATCCTCTCTAAAGACTTGAAGACCGTAATCCAATCCCTTGTCCTATCCAAGTTGGACTATGGCCACGCCATGATCACGGGCACCCCAAAAACCCACCTTCTCCCAATGAAGTCCACACTCAGTGCAGCGGGTAGACTGATCTCTGGAGAGAGACGATTCGACCACATCACTCTCAACCTCAAAAAATTCAACTGGTTATCAATTGAAGCGAGGAGTATATTCAAAACAGCCTGCTTAACACACAAAGATCTCTACTCTGGAAATCCTACCTACCTCGCTAACAAACTCACTCAAGTAGGACAAAAAAGACCCCTACGAAGCTCTAATACCCTTCTCCTCATCCCTCCCAAATTCAAGAACCAAATCCCTCACTCAATACTTCTCTGGTAACGGCCCAAAACTTTGGAATGCCCTTTCTAAAGTACTGCGTGACAACCAATCCTACCTTCGCTTCAGAAAAAACTTAAAACTGTCTCTTCTCAACAAATTCCTAAACTTATCCACCTAAACCACCTTGCTTGACCTACCTAGAACCCCATCCAACAAGCTCACTGATCACTCTGAACTTGATCCTAACCCCTCTTCCAGATACCCCACTACCACCATACACTCTATCAATATTTGCTCCCCACCTGTATCGATATCCTGAAAATGAGCCCCGTTTTCCTGCTTTCTTCCCTATATTGTATGACTTTCCCCTCCCACTTCTGCTATGCCTACTGCAAATGATGTAAACGATGCACATGTAACTCTTGTAAAAGCTGTATCCTATGGTTATAGCTCCTGTAATCAATCTACATGTAATTCCTGTAAAGCGCTCCGATGCCCTTGGCTCTAGTTCGCGCAATATAAAACTCAAAATAAATAAATATAAATAGATAAATAGCATTTCAAATTTTGACTATGTCCATTCTGTGTGGCAACACTGTGATCTACTCTTAATTTTTAGCTCATTGATTTTCTTCCTCGAACAGGAAAATATTCTAAAGCCAAAATTTATGATATGAAACAAAGTTAAATCAATTCTTTATGTGGGGTGAACAGAATAGAGGGCACAGAAAGGTTTGTGGCATTGAAAGTATAACAGAGAGCCTATTGCATCTGTAATTAAGGGTGTGGACTAATCAAAGTGAAATAAATCCGGTGCTTGAGAGATTCATAAACAGAATCTCACACAACAAAGAATAACCAAAATCAGCAGGCTACAAGGTATGTATACAACAGTTTATAGCACCATTATCATGGGCCATGGGCAATAACACACTGGAAAAGGTAAATTTATAAGCGAGCAGAGCCTTGGCTGCTTGCTATTGCTATCCTTGCAGAGACAAGAGGATAACATACTCATACTGAGGACAGGCTCCCTGCATAATTTACATTCATAGGTTATAATACTGTTGTGGCTAAATGATTATAATTGACAAAATGCCCCTATAGCACGCCACTGTCCCTAATTTGATGAAACACCAGAAAGCACTATTTAGTCTCAAATACTGTTTTTGCGCTTACATTATCATTAAATGGATACACAACAATATAAAACTGCCAACGCATCACAGAACGTAATAAAATGGGTTTCAAAGGTTTTTGAGGACTCCAAGTAGGGGCGTAGCTTTAGGAGGTGTTGGTTTGGTCAGGGGCCCTGAGTTGGTTCGGCTATGTCAGTGTTGATTTTTATTGTTGTGTGCTAAGAATAAAAGACATAAAAGTGATCTTTGATGTAAAACAAAAGAGAGAGTGTAGGAAAGTAGGGTCTGCTTTTATGGTTACCCCCACTTTTTGCCTGGTGCTATGCTGTTTCTGACAAGTCTGACTGGGATCCTGCAAATCAGAACCCCAGTCTCTCTGCTTTCTCCCCTAAATTGGTATGGTATGTACTTGGGTACATTCCAGATTGGACACTGGTGTACCCTGATCAGTCCCTAGTATATGGTACTTAGGTAACCAGGGCATAGGTACACCAGGGGTCCCCAATAGGCTGAAGCATGCATTATGCCACCCATGAGGGACCACTCAAACTGTAACTACAGGCCTGCCATTGCAGCCTGTGTAAGCTGGTGCTAGCACCACTTACAAAGGATATAGGTTTCCCTATATCGAAGGTCACTGCACTTAAAACCTATAAGTCACCCCTAAAGCAGGACTTTCAATCCTGAAGGCAGGGTGCTCGGTTCTAAGTGTGAGGGTGCCCCCATAGGAGCAGGACACCCCTACAGCCTTCGGAGTCCATTCTCCCGGGTTGTAAGTGAGACAGCCATATAACATATAGAGGGGCACTGCGTAATTACGCGGCAACCATCTCGAAACTGGCTGTAACGAACCCTATCGTGTTTGGTATCAAACATGTTGGAATCATACCCCCTCACACACCGTAAACGGTGTGGGGGTATGATTCCATGCATTGTAAAGCTCCTCCGGGAGGCCCTCAGTGCTCCCGGTACCAGTCTTCTAGACCCGGACAGCACAACATGCAAGGCTTAGGCTCAGGAAAGATCAGTTGGCCCTTGACAAAGAGTTCCTAGAAGTCCAGAAAGCTAGGAAGAAACTGGGACTAGAGTCCCATGGTGGGAGCAACAGTGTCCCTAGAATTAGAGAAACTCCTCTTGACAATAGGAACCTGAGCAGGATAGTCCCTTCTTACCAGGAGGGAGATGATATTCATAAATGGATCACTGCTTTGGAGAGGGCCTGTAAAGTTCAGAAGGTCCCTCAAGAGCAGTGGGCAGCTATCCTGTGGCTCTCCTTTGCTAACAAAGGTAGAGATAAGCTCCTCGCTGTTAGAGAAGAGGATGCTGACAATTACCCACTACTGAAGAGTACTCTCATAGATGGGTTTGGCTTAACCACTGAGCAGTATAGAATTAAGTTGAGACACCCAGAAGGCACACACCCAGGACTGGGTAGATTTTGTAGACAGTGCTATTAAGGTTCTGGAAGGCTGGCTTCATGGAAGCAAGGTACAGGACTATGAAGGATTGTACAATTTGATTATGAGGGAGCAGATCCTTAATAATTGTCAGAACCAGCTTTTGCATCAGTACCTGGTGGACTCTGGTTTGACCGCTCCCCAATAATTGGGAAAGAAGGCAGAAAAATAGGTTCACACCAGGGTTCAGTAGAAAAACTATGGTAATGGAGGTGACCGGAAGAAGCACGATTCTTCTAAATCACAGGATAAGGGTGGGGAAAAGGCTAAAGATAAAAAAAGTCTTCACAAGGGCCCCAAAAACCTGCATCTGGGGGTGAGTCTTAAACTACCAAGAAAGGCAAAAAGAAACCTTGGTGTTACCTTTGTAAGGTGAAGGCGCATTGCAATAGGGATGCTGATTGTCCAAAGGCCAAGGAAACTACTACTACTATCACTGCCCCCAAGGCAGCTGCTCCCCCTAGCACAAGTACAAGTGGTAGTACAGCAAACAAGTGATTAGTGGGGTTAACCTTGGGATCTGAGGTGGGTTCTGACTTAGTCAGAACTCCAGCTCAGGCTGTTTTAGTCTGTGATGGTGCCATGGATCTTGCCACCCTACTGATCAGTCCCACTAACTTAGGCAAGTACAGACAACAGTCTTTGATAAATGGAAAAGAAGCAATGGCTTACAGGGGCCAGTGTCACAATGGTGACAGAGAAACTTGTGTCCCCCGATCAGATCATACTTGGACAGATGTACCAAGTCACCAACGCTAGCAATGTCAGGACTGACCATTCCTTGGCAGTTGTGAACCTCAGCTGGGGAGGGGTAACTGGACCTAAGAAGGTTGTGGTATCTACAGACCTACCTGTAGATTGTTTGTTGGGCAATGAACTAGAAACTTTAGCTTGGGCTGAAGTGGAGGTCGGGACTCGCGCAGAGATGATGGGCATCTCTGCCATTGATTTGCTGTCACCACGGCTCAGGCCAAACAGCTCAGCACTGACAAAGCACTGGATCCTGAAAACATTGACCAAGTTCTTCCCAAGAGAAGGAGCAGGAAGGGTAGGGAATTGTCCTCCTCACAAACTCCCAGTGAAGATCAGCCTCCTGAGGGAGATGATCTCAGCCCCTGTGAAGGAACTGTCCCAGAGGAACTTGGGCCTGACCAGGCAGAGTTCTTGGGGGCAGGGGGCCCTTCCAGGGCAGACTTGAGTTTGGAGCAGCAGACCTGCCCCTCTCTTGAGCCCCTCAGACAGCAAGCTGCTGCTGAGGAAGCAGGGAAGATCAGTGGGTCCCACAGGATCTCTTGGGAGGATGGACTTCTATAGTCTGAAGGTAGAGACCCCAAGCCTGGTGCCACCAGGAGGTTGGTGATACCCCAGAAGTTCAGAGGTTTCCCATTCTCCCTGGCACGATATTCCTCTTGCAGGACACTTAGGGTAAAGACATACTTGGGACAGGCTTGTCCCTCACTTTCACTGGCCCCATATGTCTGAAGACACCAAGGAGTTTTTTCGCTCCTGTGCCACTTGCCAAGCCAGTGGTAAGTCAGGTGGCACCACAAAGGCCCCCTTAATTCCACTTCCAGTGGTTGGTGTCCCCTTTGAAAGTGTAGGGATTGCCATTGTTGGTCCCTTGAACCCTCCAACTGCATCTGAGCACAGTTAAAAACTAGTGGTGGTGGACCATGCCACTAGGTACCCAGAGGCCATTCCCCGTAGAACCGCTACAGCTCCTGTAGTGGCCAGGGCCCTCCTGGGAATCTTTTCCAGAGTGGGCTTCCCTAAGGAGGTCTTAACAGACAGAGGTACAAACTTCATGTCTAGTTATATTACTGCCATGTGGAAAGAGTGTGGAGTGAACCACAAGTTCACCACACCCTAGCATCCACAGTGCAATGGGCTTGTTGAAAGATTCAACAAGACATTCAAGGGTATGATCATAGGATTCCCAGAAAAGCTTAGGCGAAAATGGGATGTCTTACTACCCTGCCTTCTCTTTGCCTATAGAGAGGTTACTCAGAAGGGGGTTGGCTACAGCCCATTTGAGCTTTTGTTTGGACATCCAGTTAGGGGTCCATGTGTCTAGTGAAGGAAGGTTGGGAGCAACCTCTCAAACCTCCTAAACAGGACATTGTGGACTATGTCCTTGGCCTGCTTTCACGCACAGCTGAGTACATGAAGAAGGCCAACAAAAATCTGGAGGCCAGCCAAGAACTTCAAAAAGTTTGGCATGACCAAAAGGCTGTCTTGACTGTTTAACAGCCAGGCCAGAAAGTGTGGGTGTTGGAGCCTGTGGCCCCAGCAGCTTTCCAAGACAAGTGGAGTGAACCCCACACTATACTTGAGCAAAAGGGTGAGGTCACCTACTTGGTGGGCCTAGGTAGTCCCAGAAGTCCCCATAGGGGACTTCATGTGAACCACCTGAACCTTTCGTGGACAGGGCTGACATGGGCTTGCTCATGGCAACTGATGAGGGACAGGAGGAAGAGAGTGACCCTCTCCTTGATCTCCTCTCTCAGAATCCTGATGATGGGTCAGTAGATTGAGTAGCCTTGGCAGGCAGCCTCACTGACCAGCAACAAGCTGATTGCAGGCAAGTCCTCAATCAGTACAGATATATGATCTCCCTGACACCGAGTCAAACCACCTGGTGTACCCATGAAGTGGACACAGGTGACAGTCTGCCTGTGAAGAGTAAAATCTACAGACAGCCTAACCATGTCAGGGATTGCACCAGGACAGAGGTCCAAAAGATGCTGGAATTGGGGGTCATTGAGCGTTCAGATAGCCCTTGGGATAGTCCAGTGGTCCTTGTGCCAAAACCTCACACCAAGGGTGGAAAAAGAGAGATGAGGTTTTGTGTGGAGTACAGATGCCTCAATGCAGTCACTAGGACTGATGCTCATCCAATTCCCAGGGCAGATGAACTCAGATACCTTGGCCTCAGCCAAGTTTCTAAGTACATTTGACATGACAGCTGGCTACTGGCAAATCAGACTTGCTGAGGATGCCAAAAACAGCATTCTCAACCCCTAGATGGCATTATCAATATATTGTGATGCCCTTTGGTCTGAAGAATGCACCTGAGAGGCTGGTGAATAAAGTCTTAACAAGTCTGGAAGCCTATAGTGCAGCATATCTAGATGATATAGCTGTCTTTAGCTCCACCTGGGACGATCACCTGGTACACCTCAGAAATGTTCTTGAGGCCCTGCAAAAGGCAGGCCTCACTATCAAGGCCACTAAGTGCCAGATAGGGCAGAGCCAGGTTGTGTACTTGGGCCACCTCGTGGGTGGTGGCCATGTTCAACCATTGGAGAGCAAATTCCAGACCATTGTGGACTGGATTGCTCCCACTACCCAGACTAAGGTCAGAGCTTTCTCGGCCTGACTGGGTACTACAGAAGATTTGTAAAGGGATATGGGTCCATTGTGACTCCCCTGAATGATCTTACATCAAAGAGAATGCCCAAGAAAGTCCAGTGGACAGTAAACTGTCAAAAGGCATTTGATGACCTGAAGCAGGCCATGTGCACTGCTCCCAACCTGCAAAGTCCTGACTACTCCAAAACGTTCATTGTCCAGACAGATGCATCTGAGATAGGGGTAGGGGCCGTGTTATCACAACTTAACGCAGAAGGCCAGGATCAACCAGTAGCTTTTATCAGCAGAAGGATGACCACCAACAAGAAACGTTGGTTAGCCATTGAGAGGGAAGCCTTTGCTGTGGTCTGGGCCTTGAAGAAGCTGAGGCCATACCTGTTTGGCACGCACTTCGTTGTTCAGACAGACCACAAGCCCCTCTTATGGCTTAAACAGATGAAGGGTGAAAACCCTAAACATTTGAGGCGTCCATTTCCCTACGCAGATGGACTCTCCAGATATTTCTACTTAGAAAATATAGACTCAACTGGGCAAGGTTAGTCTCATCTCTTTACGTTTGGGGGGGTTGTGTAGGAAAGTAGGATCTGCTTTTATGGTTACCCCCACTTTTTGCCTGGTGCTATGCTGTTTCTGACTAGTCTGACTGGGATCCTGCTAATCAGGACCCCAGTCTCTCTGCTTTCTCCCCTAAATTGGTATGGTAAGTACTTGGGTACATCCCAGATTGGACACTGGTGTACCCTTACCAGTGCCTAGTAGATGGTACTAAGTTAACAAGGGAATAGGTACACTAGGGGTCCCCCATGGGCTGAAGCAAGCATTATGCCACCCATGAAGGACCACTCAAACTGTAACTACAGGCCTGCCATTGCAGCCTGTGTAAGCTGGTGCTAGCACTACTTATGAAAGATATATGTTTCCTTATATCTAAGGTCACTGCACTTAAAACCTATAAGTCACCCCTAAAGCAGGCCTTTCAATCCTGAAGGCAGGGTGCTCGGTTCTAAGTGTGAGGGTGCCCCTGCATGAGCAGGACACCTCTACAGCCTTCAGAGTCCATTCTCCCGGGTTGTAGGGGCACCGCATCATTACGCGTTGACCATCTTGAAACTGGCTGTAACGAACCCTATCATGTTTGGTATCAAACATGTTGGAATCATACCTCCCACACCGTAAACGGTGTGGGAGGTATGATTCCATGCACTATAAAGCTCTTCCTTCAGGAGGCCCTCAGTGCTTCCGGTACCAGTCTTCTAGACCCGGACAGCACAACATGGCTGCTGCCAACCAGAGACACGATTCTGCCCTCCTGCTGCTGAGCCAAGCTTGAGCAGGGGAAGGCGGAACAATAGGTCTCCTGTCACAGGGAGGTGCGACCACCTCCCAGACAGGGTTTAGTGTATTGGGGCCGGGTGGGAGCGCTTGCCAGCGCCACTCAGTCTGCTTGAAGGGCACATTTGGTGCCCTCCTTGCATAGTCCAGTTCAAACCAGCTCAGGGAGCCGTTGGCTCCCACTCTGGGGCGAAACTGGACAAAGGACATGGGAGTATCCTCCTCACTGTCCGACCCCTCCCCTGGGAGGGAACCATGAATCGTCCCAACCCTTTCCTTAGGGTACTTAAAGGCTTACCTGAGGGTGGGTCCCTAGATTCGTCATGGGACAAGATTCATTTCAAGACACCACTTCAACTTCGACCGTCTGGGCACTCTGGACTTCGTTGAACTTTGCTCTGGGTATCAAAGCTGCAACCGGGAAGACTCCTGCTGCTCCTGATCTGGTCGCCCTGAAAGTCTGCTGCAACGTCCATGCCTGTGCTCCATACAGGAACCTTCCAAGGCCTGTGGGCGTCCAAGACACCTGAAGTAATCTCCCTTGAAGTGAAGGAGTCAATTCCCTGCACCTGCAGGCACCGCAACTAAGCTGACCGGTCTGCTGTTCCTGGGCTCCCACTGACTCCGAAAGGCTCAGCAATACAGGTGGTGGTTCTTCACATCCCTCGAGGCTTGCCCTATACTCTCACCAAGTTTGAGGCCAGTATCCCTCGTTGGAGCAGCAGGAACCGAACCCTTGTGCACCACGTCGACTTGCTGTTGCAAAGGCTTGTTGGCTTACTTCCATCAAGATCTTTCGGCTCCAAGTAGCCCCCCCTCAAGCATCTCCTGTGACCAAAATCTTCATCCTCATCGTATCACTTGCACCGTGGGCCTGCACCTTTGGTGAGCTGCTCGAGGTCCTCTTGCGACTCCAGTGCCTCTGGCCTGAGAGTCCTGTTGAGGCCCCTCCTTTGATTTCTGTGGGCTCCCCTGATGGCTCGAGTCCTGCCCTGACTCCCCTGATTGTGGTGAGTCACCTGGACCTTACTGGTCCCGACACTGCACCTTCTTTGCTTTCTACATTGTTTGCAGTTGCCAAGGCTTGTTGGTACTCCCGACAGACACCAACCCCTCAACTCTCGACATCCGACGTGGGACAGCTCGTGAACAGCTCCTGGTCTTCCACAGCGTCGTCTGGTCCTCACAGCTGCAGCTCCAAGGTCACCATCATCTTTCCTGCAACACCCGACATCGGTGGGCACTCGTCTTCCGTGCCTCCTGGTCACTCCTGAGTGACCTAGACTCTGTCCCCTCTGAGTGCAGGTACTCTTCACTTTGAATCCACCTTTGGGTTCCACCGGACAATTTCACCTTCTACAGCAGCGGCATCTTCCTGAAATCTCCCTTTGAGCTCGAGGACGGTTTCCGATGCCACTTCACACCTATGCACCCGGCGTCCCTGGTGTAGGTATCCTGGTTCCTAGGGTATCCACGGGTGGGGTGGCTCTCCAGCCTCTTGTCTTCCACTGGGTTTTTTCAGGGGCCACTGGGAAGGGTCCTTCTTTAAAATTGCAACCAAGACTTACCCATTGATTTGTAAGGAGAACGCGGTCATATTCCCACACTGCACATGACCTCTGTGGGGCTCCTGGATAGTCACCTTGGGTAGTTCCTTGGGTCCCCGGCACTTCTACGTCCTCTGGGTATAGTCTTGACTTGAGTCGTGGTTCGCATACCACTATTTTAGTATATGGTTTGGTCTCACCCTGGTGGCCACTGTGTATTCTGTGCTACTTACCTGTTTCTATTGAAAAGTATTGTGTGCATTGTGTATATCTCCGGCCAGAAGATATCTGTATGCATTAGTGAGTGTCTTATAATAAATACATATTTTTTATAAATACACTGGGTGGTTCTTTTTCTCTTAATCTAACCCAATATGATTATATTCTGGAAAAACAAGCTGCTTTACACTCCTTCTGGACTAAGCCTGAAGGCTTCTCTACACAGCTACCACTTAAGAGAGCTTTCTAAGGTTGTCTAAGACCACTAAAACCACCATAAGGGTTGTCTGGATTGGTGCAGGGTGCCCACTTACATAAGTGTGCATCATATACCAAGCCAGCCTCCCACAGGGAGAGAGACAGAAATATACACCTGGGGTCTGAATTTCAAAATGTGAAACCAGATAACCTGGAATCAATACCGGCTTCCCTGCTTGTCCAAATTTTGGGATCCTAAGCAAACATTTTATTTGACAGAGCCTCCTTTTTCCTTATCATCACATATGAAAGCAATTTTAAATACTGTGCAAACACTTCTTATGTTTGATTTAATAGATTATAATGTTGCTTCATCTATAATAAAAAAAACAAGGCCACTTTTTGGTTTTACATGACTATTGGCTTGCTTCTTAGTTCACTAAGGGCATTGTTGTTGGGGACATGCCATTAATTTATCTGAATTCATGTGTCACTTTAATTAAATGTCTGTCTATGGAGTGATAACATGTGAGGTTCTAAGGTGAAACACTTACGAATAAACAAATATGCTTTTTTGAAATTTTTACATTATGCTTGTGGCAAGATATACATCCCAAACGTTTTCATGGCTTGGCTCCTAATTGGACTCTTAGAGCAAAGCCAGACCCTTGGCTCGGCTCTGAATCAGCTTTCTTGTATTAATTTGCTGGTGATCCCACCTCTATTTGTGACTCGGGCTTAGTACATGGGACAGTCAACCACTTGATAAAATTATTCACAAAAGGCGAGGAGTGGAAACATGGAGCCCTGCATACATGCCCCGACTTGACAACCCTACCATCAAGGCTTTTCATAGCGGAGACAAAGAAGAGTGCATGCAAAGAAAATACATTTAAGATAACTGATCCCAGGGCAAGGACTCCAGTTGGCTGTTGTGTTGTACGTGACCGCAGTCATGAGTTCCCATGGAGAACTACCAAGTCCAGGTGGGACGGGTATGGACATAGCATAGAGAGGGGGGGATGTTTGGGGTGTGACACACCAAATGTATTCTTGGCTTTGAAATTTGGCCTGAGTCGAGTCTGTTATGTTTGTGGCAGTTCTTCTTGTCCTTCTCATTTCACTAAGAGCTTTTAACCCCTTCACTGCTAGGCTTTGTCCCCCACCCATCCCCCCCAACCCCCACCCCCCCATGCTAAGCCTTTTTTGGCTATTTGGGATAGTTCCCGCTTAGGCCCCTGTAACTTTTTGACCACATAAGGTATCCATGCCAAATTTGCGTCCTTTTCTTCCAACATCATGGGGATTTTAAAGGTACCCAGGGTTTGTGGATTCCCCTGGAGGAAACCCAGAAATTAGCCAAAATACAGCTAAATTTTGGCTTTTTTTTTTTTTTAATGGGAAAAAGTGCTGCAGAAGAAAGCGTCTGATTTTTTCCCTGCAAATGGTATCAACAAAGGGTTTGTGGTGCTGAAATCACCATCATCCCAGCTTTCAGGGACTGACAGACTTGTCAGAAGACAAAAAATTTTTACACAGTTTTGGCATTTTACTGGGACATAGCCTATTTTTGCTATTTTCTGTGCTTTCAACCTCCTTCCAGTTAATGGTAGAAATGGGTATGAAAGCAATAATGGATCCTGGAAAGCTATACATTTCAGAAAAGTAGACAGAATTTTGAATTCAGCAAGGGGTCATTTGTGTAGATCCTTCAAGGTTTTTTTTATAGAAACTAACAGCTGAAAATAAGTGAAAATGAGTTGAAAAAAAACAGTCATTTGTGCCAACGTTTTCACCTGTAAATTCTTCTAAGTATGACAGTTTTGAAAGCAATATACCGTTACATCCGCTGGACCCTTCTGGTTGTGGGGATATATAGGACTTGTAGGTTCACCAAGAACCCGAGGAACCCAGAGCCAATAACTGAGCAGCATCTTGCAATGGTTTTTTATTGTGTACCAAGTATATAGCAATTCATTTGAGAAAATAAAAAGAATAAAAAAATCAATATGAAGGACCCCTATGTATTTCCGAAATGGGAACAAAATATAGAGTTTAGAAACAGTAGCTATTTGCACATCTCCGAAATTGTGGGTACCCATTCTAGCATGTGAATTATAGGACATTTTTCAAAGTGACTTTTTTTACACATTGTCCTACATTTGGAAGGCATAAATGCATCATAAGTCAATAGGTAATAACAGTTGCTCTACAATTCTGTGTTCCCCTAAGTCTCCCGATAAAAATGGTACCTCACTTGTGTGGGTAGGCCTAGTGCCCGTGACAGGAAGCGGACCAAAACGCAATGTGGACACTCCACATTTTTACAGTGAAAACTGACCCTTTTTTTGCAAAGTACCTAGCTGTGGATTTTGAACCCTAGCTCAGCCGGCACCAAGGAAAACCTAGCAAACCTATACATTTTTGAAATCTAGACACCCAGAGGAATCTAGGATGGGGTGACTTGTGTGGCTTTCACCAGGTTCTGTTACCCAGAATCTCTTGTAAACGTCAAACTTTATAAACAAAATACACATTTTCCTCACATTTCTGTGAAGGAAAGTTCTGGAATCTGCGTTGGTCCACAAACTTCCACCCACACCGTATTCTCCAAAGTCTACCGATAAAAATGGTACATCACTCATGTGGGTGGGTCAAGTACCTGCGACAGGCCAGGGCCCAAAACGTTTTGTGGAGATATCAAAATTACCTTTCACAAAATGACCTGGTTTTGCAAGGGGGGGGGGGCACCTGGATTTTTGGCCCCGGGCTCAGCGGCCATCTAGGGAAACCTACCAAACCCACACATTTCTGAAAACTAGACACCCTGAGGAGTCCAGTGAGGTATGACTTGTTTCCCTACCAGAATCCCCTGCTAACCTCAAATTTAGCTGAAAAAACACATTTTCCTCACTTTTCTGTGTGGGAAAGTTGTGGGATCACCGGGCTGACACAAATGTCCTACCACCTAGCGTTTCCCCAGGTCTCCCGATAAAAATAGTACCTCACTTGTGTGGGTAGGCATAGTGGCTGCAACAGGAAATGGCCCAAATTGTACTGTGGAGACTTCAAAATTACCTTTCATAAAACTACCTGGTTTTGCGGGGGGCGGGGCACCTGGTTTTTTAGCCGCGGGCTCGCAGTCATCTAGGGAAACCTACCAAACCCACACATTTCTGAAAACTACACACCCTGGAGAGTACAGTGAGGTATGGCTTGCGTGGATCCCCCAACGTTTTCCTACCCAGAATGTCCTGCAAACTTCAAATGTAGCTGGGAAAAAAAAATCTGATTTTTCTGATATTTCTGTGTGGGAAAGTTGTGGGATCACCGGGCTGACACAAATTTCCTACCACCCAGCATTCCCCCAGGTCTTCCAATAAAAATGGTACCTCATTCTTGTGGGTAGGCATAGTGGCTACAACAGGAAATGGCCCAAATCGTACTGTGGAGACTTCAAAATCACCTATCGTAAAACTACCTGGTTTTGAAGGGGGGGGGGGCGGGGCACCTGGTTTTTTGGCCGCGGACTCGTGGCCATGTAGGGAAACCTACCAAACCCACACATTTCTGAAAACTAGACACACTGGAGTGTCCAGTGAGGTATGGCTTGCGTGGATCCCCCAACGTTTCCCTACCGAGAATCCCCTGCAAACCTCAAATATAGCTGGAAAACAAATCACATTTTCCTCACTTTTCTGTGTGGGAAAGCTGTGGGATCACGGAGCCGACACAAATTTCCTACCACCTAGCGTTCCCCCTGGTCTCCCGATAAACATGGTACCTCACCTGTGTGGGCAGGCATAGTGGCTGACACAGGAAATGGCCCAAATCGTACTGTGGAGACTTCAAAATTACCTATACTACCTAGTTTTGCGGCAGGGCACCTGTTTTTTTGGCCCCGGGCTCACGGCCATCTAGGGAAACCTACCTAAACCACACATTTCTGAAAACTAGACACCATGGGGAGTCCAGTGAGGTACGGCTTGCCTGGATCCCCCAACATTTTCCTACCCAGAATCCCCTGCAAACCTCAAATTTAGCTGAAAAAAAAATCACTTTTTTCCACACATTTTTGTGTGGAATCACTGTGCCGGCACAAATGTCCTACCACCTAGCGTACCCCTTGGTCTCCTGAGTAAAATGATACCTCACTTGTGTGGCTGTCCTATGCAGAATCAGCAAAAAACTTATTTTTTTTTAAATGTAGCGCTTAGAATTAGCTGTGCTATACCCTTAATCCCTATGTTTTTGGCCCTTCCCAGTCACAGGCCTTTGGCCCCCCCCCCACAAGTGAGGTATCATTTTAATCGGGAGAACAAGAGGAATGCTGGGCGATAGGATATTTGTGTGCCGGCACAGGGGGCTATCACCCCCATCTGCCTCCTGGCGGGGTGGGGCAGAAATTCTTTTGCCTTCTTTGGGGGTAGGGTGGGGGCATTGGCATGCCCTATCTGGGCAGCCCCCACCCCAGGCCTATAAAAAAATAATCCCTGGCATCTAGGGTGCTTTCTGCCCCCTCTGGGGGGCAGATTGTGGGCTACTGACTGTGTCAAAATTTAATGGGGGGAGCAAATGCCCTTGCCCAAGGGGCCACTCCCCCCTCCCTGGTGGCTAGTGGGTATATGCCTGCTTGGGGATCGCCCTCCTGAGGCGATCCCCAAGCAGGGACCCACTAGTGAAGGGTACCATTGGAAAGGGGAGATTCTCCCCTTTCCAACGATACCCCTCCCAAGTGATTCGGTGCTCGGGGGGCTGAGATAGCCCCACGAGCACCGAAACATTGAAACTGAAACTAAGTTTCACTTTCGTTTTCAATGTAATGACGACAGCGCGCCATGTGTGTGATCGCCATTACATTGAAAATCAGAAATAGGCCTCAGGAGGTTGGGGAAGCTCTTCCCCATCTCCTGAGGCCTCAATAAAAAAAAAAGGAAATCCCTCTGCTGTTTGCAGCAGAGGGATTTAGTGCGCCTGTGCACATGACGGAACCATTCTGTCATGAGCACCGGAAGGGTTAACTTGTTCATTTTTAGGATATTTAATAGATACATAAAGGTACATTGTAGGGTTTCTTTTTACTCTTGGAATTAATAAGGGCCAATTTCTTTATTACCAAAGATGAGTATAGCCGCCCAAAACATTAAGCATAAATGCAATAACAGAATGACAACCTCCTTTTTCTAGAACATGATTTCTTTTTTTTTAGCTGATGTACACTGCTCATTCAGTGCAAGTGAGTGAGGTATAAGCATCATATACCTCACTTGTGCACTGAATGACTAACCCTGTTGAATTTATTTGTAAGAATATCAAGGATTTAATTAGTCAATTTTTGTTTTAAGAGACTGTCACCATTTCGATGCTTGTAAAAAAAGATTGAAAACGTTTGGCCATCAGAGCTTTTGAAGACAGTAATCATTGCACTGGTACTCTCAAGGCTCGATTACTGTAATAGCCTATATCTTAACTAAGCCTGGTCAGAGTTCTGCTACGCGGAACTCCGCAAAGTGCAAAAAAAAACTCCACCGCGCTACGCGGAGCTCCGTGAGCAGCGGAGTGAGTTTGATAAATGCTGTTCGCGGTGATTTTCAGTGCCAGGTGCTTGTCCGCACTGTGCAATCATCGCGAACGGCACCATGCACAGCGCAAGCGGGCGCTGCTTCCTTTCTGCCGCTCGAGTAGATTTTTACTCGAGCGGCAGTTTTCTCAATGCGAACGGACGGTTTCTCAGCGAGCATACGCGACCACTCGCAATGAGAAATCTGACCGCCCATGTTGAGAAATCTCGCCGGGATGTTGATTTTCCACGCTCACGCTCGCCATCTTGATGTTGATGATCGCAAACAGGGAAAAATCTCGCCGGGGGGTGGATTTTCCGCGCTCGCCAACTTGGCGTTGACCAACGCGAGCGAGGGAAAAAACTCCGCTCTGCTACGCGAAGCGGAGTTTTGTGGAAAACTCCGCAAACTCCGTGAGCGGAGCGGAGTTCACTGCCCTGACTTAATCTTAACCTTGCTTTAGGATCTCTGAATAAGCTTCAGACTTTGCAGAATGCAGCTGCACGATTTCTCTTTAAAATACCTAAATATGAATCAGCTAGAGGAGCTATTAGGAAACTCCACTGGCTCCCAGTTTAACAACATGTTAGGTTCAAGGCTCTTTGCCTGGCCTACAAATCACAGCAGGGACCGGGGCCAGCTCGGTTCAAGGAGAAGTTCAAATGGTATACCCCGGGGATGACACTTCGTTCAGGTTCAGCTATGAACCTTGTAGTCCTCCCTTTTAGGAGGACAACCTGGGGTGGGAAGAGCTTTTTCAGGACCACAGCCTTGCTTTGGAATACCCTACCTTTGGAACTAAAAGCTGCTCCCTCGCTACTTACCTGTAGAAGGGCCTTGAAAACCTGGCTCTTCACACAGGACTAGGAGATATCCGAGTATCTGTAAGATCTATCAGCTCTGTAGCTACACCCTCTCTATAGCGCCAAGACACCTTTGGGCAAGAGTTTGCGCTTTATAAACCACTTTCATATTCATATTGCATGACTTGGATTCTAAACATTCAAATGTAACTGTAATCCTCTATGTACTATGTTATCCATTAGCAGCCATGTGATTACTAAAATAATTTCCAGCCTTGAAAATGGCCTAGGCATACCAGTCACATAGGGTGAAACACATGTTAACCGTCCATACTCCATGGTCATATGGCCCAGGCGCACACCTGCGCTCCTATAGCCCTAGGTCATACCTTGACCTCCCAAAGCCCAGGGAAATACTCTGCTCCCCCAGGGCTGTGGCACACACCCTGCTTTTCCAGAGTCCAGGCATACAACTTGCTCTCACAGAAATTCACCCTGATCTCCCAGGGTCCAGGCATTCACCCCACACTCACAAGGACCAGACACATACACCACATTTACAGGGCCAGGAAACACACATACACCTTGCACTCACAGGGATCAGGCAGCCCAAGGGATCATCACGATTGACACAGAGGATTTGGTGGGTATTAGAGGGATAAAGAGACAAACAAGACACTTTCTCAGCCATTTAGGCTCTATAGCCCTCATCTGCCTTCCCCCTCACCAGCCCCTCTGTACACTGGTGACAAACTCCCACTTCCCCATCCAAGCTCAGGGAATCCTCTTGGAAGAGTAGGAAAAGCCACCAACCCACACCAGTAACACCACCACGTCCATTAAACCCCATTACAAAGGTGCTTTTGGATGAAGTTTGCATTGCAGGTCTCGCTATTGAGAAAAAGCAGATACAGTTTTTTCACTTCAGCTTGTGAAGTATACAGAAGTAGACGCCCTGTAGTAGGGCCCTCTTTTTTCTTTGTTTTTTGATTTGCCATGGCTCAGCTCTGGCTGAGACCCTGGGTCATATAAAACAGAGTTAACCACAACTCCATCAGCCGGTAATGTCAAGAGGAAATAGTGTGGAACAGTGAAAAATGTATTTCCAGAAAGAAGAGGTTCACCAAAATCAACAATGGCTCACAAGAACAAAGGTCAAACAGAAGAGACTCAGAAACAAGGTCAGCAAGGTAAAAAGGATGCAGCAAACCATGGTGATAACATCTGAGGAGCACAAAACCATCCAGATTTACATGCACTGTAAAGGTAAATATCCTCATGGATGACATTCTCCTAAACCAGCAGCTTAGGATACCCAATCATGTCCATTGATGTGGAAATCTTGGTTTAGGCTGAGTATTTGTTTCATACTTTTGATGCATGCTACTAAGACTTGAGAGATGCCTCCCCGTTTAAACAGATACAATGCCAGAAGAGCCATGTACAAATGCATGACACCACCAGAGCTGCCGCTGCCACCACCAAAGGACTGTGTTACATCTGCTGTCACCAAACATCACCTCAAGTCCACCATTCATAATTTCACTCACCTGTTCAAGCCTTGATGTGTTATCAGTTAGAATGAGGAATGTGCTTTTTGTTAAGCTCTATCCTTGTGCTGCTAATGCAACAGTACATGATGAACCAACTCTCTCTTCAGTGTGAATAATCGAAATGAATCGCCACACTTCTTCGCTCTCCACATTGGCCAATACTAGTATCACGCACTATCGCTTATCAATTTACGTCCTGCTTCATTACTTACTGCCGTCAACATATCTCTAACCAAGGTGAAAACTGTCTTTAGCTGCAGGCACTATGTCCACCAGAAATAGGTGTTTCTGTTGTTTAAACATCTCTAATGTGATGTAGACCAAAACGTTAAACAAGCATTTCCTTGAAGCTCCAAATCTCCTAATTCGCAGAAAAATACAATCCAATACACCACCTACTTATAGGACTGCTCAAGTGCTGTTCTCATTTGATTTCTTAACTTGCCAATTTATTTTCAACATTTGCTATGGGATTCTACTGTTCCATCAAACTTTGTAAAATGGACTTGCGTTTGACTGCTCTACATAAATAATTATTATAAATAAAAAATACTATTTGCAAGGATATATCTGTCTTTTAAAGTACATTAGTTTTGTCATACTGCTCCGTACCGGGAACTGGAAAGTAACTAAATATCTTCTACTCAGCAGTGGGAACAATAGACAGCAATTAGGCTCTGCTAAATTGACAATAGACTGCAATGAATACCAGTTGCTGGAGGAAAAAAAACAGCCAAAAGGTGATAGCTAAGTAACCGCAAACAGTTGACATCTAGTTAACTGCTAAATTACATATAAAGGATCTTTGAGAAATTCCCTAATAAATGGAGTTAGAGCAGATTTAAGTGAAGCTTTAGATACATTGTGCTTTCATTCATTTCACACAGTGCAATGCGCCTTGCCCGTGCCCAAACGTGCAGCCTCGTTCACTTTCCAGTCATCTGAAGGGCTTCCCCATGTTTGAGTTATGGTCTGAGATAAATACATCTAGATCCCTATGAAGGTATTCACAACATAGCTACGACATATGGGTACATTGTATTACATTATGAACGGTCTACTATATTTGGAAATATTGATTGGGCCATGTTATATAAACTCATACATTTACACAATATACACATTATGGGATAACCCATGCCACGGGGATTTTTCAGGATTCCAGCTGCCTACTTTTACATATGTCTCAAATTAGTCAAATAGATCAGCTCCATCATTCAGGGGTGTCACACTCTTTAATAGACTTACAAAGATTGGTATCCCCAGATCATGACTTTAAAAATATTTACAAATGTAAGACTTTCCTCTTCACTTTTGAGAAAGGGACCTAAATGTTGTAAACAATTCCTTTTCTGAAAGAGTGCCAAGGTGTATAGGTCCCCACTATTAGAAGTTTTAGTATACTTTTTTGGATTAGATTAATGCTGATATCCAAGATCAGGCTAATACTGTGTCATAAAAATAGATACATTATAAGTACAGAAGACCCTCTAGTATTTGTATAGGGCACAGCTTGCTCAAGGCAGGAAACTTGAAAATGTAGCATTTCTAATCCATCTATCTAGTACACAACAAATACAAACTGAACAGATAATGGTGGCTAGGGGACCCGTTTGTCTCACAAACCACGTGTGTTGTTTTGTTTTCACAATACACTGATCATGAGTTGCCCACCCCAAACAATGGCTTGCCACCAATTTAAACCATAAATAATCAAACGTTTTTTAACACACATCTGAGAGGCAACTATAAGAGCGGATAATAAGTAACAACCAAATGCTATTTGCAAAAAGATGAATCGAGAGGTGTTGTCCTTGATTTGTTTATTCCTTTATTCGATTTTCATTAAGTAGTTTAAGACATAAAACCTCATGCAGCCTACGCGTTTCGCCCATGTATGAGCTTCTTCAGGGCATCTAGACAGAAATGTAGAAAACTTTCTTAACTACTCCCAGTGAGAGATGTCCATTGTGGGGGCTTTAGTTCCTATTCAATCAATTCTTGATGGTTTGTAGTAGCTGTGCACAATTCTTATTAAATTTTGTTGTTTATGTTGTCAACGTGTACCGTGTCCAGGTTAAGTGAGTCGGTGCATACAGTCCTGTCGTCTGATGTGAAAGAGTCTTTCTCATCAGAGAGCTTTTATGTCTTAAACTACATAATGAAAATAGAGTAAAGGAATGAACAAATCAAGGACAACACCTCTGGATTCATCTATTTGCCAATAGCATTTGTTGCTACTTATTTTTCACTCTTATAGTTGCCTCTCAGATGTGTGTTAAAAAACACACCAAAATACATTGTATAAGAAGGGATGCAGGAATGATGCTCACTGTCCCTGCTGTGGGAGAGGAGGCAGACAACGGACCCTATTCACAAAGATAAACTTTGTGTAGGTTTACAATAGTTTGCTATTCACAAAGGTATTTTACTAGCAGTATCTTTACGACTGCCGACCTTTTTTTTATGTGGGGAGACTCCACAGTCGTAAAGATACTGCTAGTAAAATACTTCTGTGAATAGCAAACAATCGTAAACTTACACAAAATTGTACGTTTACCTTGTGTATCAGGCCATAGTGTACATGTTTGCAGAGTGCTCGGGCTTAGTGGAACTCTGGGTTACAATCTTTAGGGAATTTAGGCCTGGGGTATTTTTCCCCCCCATCAGGTCCAGATGTTATGAAACTAGGAAGATCCAGTGCTTAATCTGAGGCAGTTGTTGCTGGTGGGACCCTCCGGCTCTAATTTTTGAGAACGTATAATTAATTTTCCTCATCTGATAGTGACCATGACCAAGAGAGGTAAAAATGCACAAACGGGAAAGATGGATAAAGAGAAAGACAGAAAAACCGGCACAAAGGGAGAAAGCAGGTACCTGCCAGAGTAAAATAAAAGGGCAGCAGTGTCTGGTAGTGGATTAAAGAGGCCTGAAGTGAATTCAAGACTGTACAGCATTGGTATTTGTCACACTGATTTGAATAGCACCACCTGAGCACAGCTTTTGGCACTGGCACTCAGTCCTTTACAAATTATGCACTGAAAAGATCTATCAGAGAAGCTAAAGGGACTAGGTTTCTCCTATTCCTTATCGTAAGGTTGAAGTTAAAGTACTGGATTTATAGGGACCCCTCACCCATGCAACATTGCAGGTTTGCATTTATGGATTATTAAGAAATGGAAGAAAGATAAGTTGGAAAAATATGGTATGCACTCATACATGTCAGTGGACATGTTAGAAGAAGAGAATATACAGAGATAGATGAGAAGGGTACAGGTGGTACTTGCGAGTGAAGCAGTTGAATGTGGTCACATCACATTCAGAAGTAGTTCATAAAGATCTAAAGGTTACCGATGTAAAAAGATGAATTGGAGATATTAATATGGATTACTGACTTTTGGATGGATGCAGATTTAGATATTCTTTTTAGAACACACAGAACTCCTGAAGGAGTACTTTCATGGTGACCGGGTTAATATCTAATGGTTGGTTTCAGATGAATCCAACCAAAACTTCAATTAATGGATTTAAAAAAAAAACAAATGCAACGTATAGGGTGTGATAAGGCGTACTTGAATGTGGAGGCATTTAGTACTAGATTATATATATATATATAAAAAATCACAGGGTAACAGTAAGCACAGACACTGATATTTAGCTACATAAAATTCCATATATTAGTGGAGCCCAATTAATAGTCCTTATACTCATTATGCACGAATTGTGATGAGATATACAAGGTACATGAGACCATCCTCAGAACTAGGTGTGTATACAAAAATATATAAATGGCTGACCGTTTTTGATCCTAATATGGAAATAGTACATACAATTGAAGCCTGTAAATGAGTACAAGCAACATAAAGCCATAAACCCAACATATTGAAGCAGATCATAAATGATTGAAATACCCAAAACACACCGTGGACCAGCCTCTCTCAAACAGCAGGCAAATAACTTCCCATTTCATGCTCTGTAGTAGGTGAGTAACTCCACACCCACTAAAGCGTGCAAAGTGACAACGCCATAAAAAGATCACAAGTAAAAAATAATAATAAATATAAGCACTACATCCTAGAACTGACTTACCCAAAGCTTAGTGTGAAAGTGAATTCAATATAGCTGCAATAGTTCATACACACAGTATCCTAAAAAGCAATTGAAATGGCTCTAATTAGATAGTCTAAACCCCTCAGTGAAGAGGAGCGAGTCAAATCAGATAAGGATCACATCTACTTACAACAACCAAATAAATGAATAAATCCAGAAACCCTGTGAAAAGTCCAACAAAACACGAATTAGCAAATACAAACTATAATAACGGATTGTAAAGCATAAGAATCCAGTGTGGCTCTTAACAAATAAAACAGTACAGCAGGATTCAAACTCCCTGCAGCCCACAATGTAATGAAGCAATTATTGACTGAGTAAGCATTTACACCAGAATGAGTTTATGGTGTGCAAGGAGGCCTCCATCTTGGAATGGCCTAAGAATCTAGCTCAGCATCAAGAAATCGAGTGGTGACCCATTTGCATAAGTAAATACGTTACATGAGGTATACAAAACAAGGAACAATCTGGGAAAGCAAAATCAAGGAAGAGAAAAATAAAATTGCACTCTTAAGTATTAGTTAATGAGGCTCAGAAAGTGACTAGAAATGGCTGACATCTAGTAAATAAGCCCGGTATCAGGGAACTCAAAAAGGAACAAACTCAAACCTAAACCCAAAGCCATCATGATTGAACAAAAAGGAACAAATTCAAGCCTAAATACAAATCCATCATGAAACAATATTCTACCCAGTCAGCTGATTAAGTGGAAATTACATTGCACCATGTTAAGCTACCAATCAAATTGACAGAACAGAAAAGTGCAGAAATAGGTGCAGATAAATCAGGAATTCATATATATATATATATATATATATATATATATATTGCCTTTAAACAGCCTGAGAGTGGCTAAAGAAAATGGTCACAGCTCTGATCCCTAATTTGTCTAAGGAATGGAAATAAGAGACATCAATCGACCGGAAAAATTATTAATATTGGGACTGAACAAGACCAATGCATGTAATAGGGTATTGAGGTCAACTATCACTTGAAAATAATGGTGAAAGTAACAGAAGCAACTAACAAAGTCACAATTTTCATTTAAATGGCAATTTGGAATGTAATAGAGATTACAGGACGTCAGATAAAAAAAAAAACATTGGCTTTCTATTTAGACTCTAGCCATCATTAGTAATTAGTGACATACTGTCACATGGGATTTGACAAGCCACGGATATTCCTATCCTGGATTTTCCTTTTTCCTGGAAGCATAAGATTTAACAAGCCAAATGTTGCATTTGACTTTTACCCAAGCCTAAAAAAGCTTCCATTTCGGAGAAAATTTAAAAAGCTTCCACCAACCAAAGAACACTTCAACATAGTAGAAGAAATTTAAAAAAAACTGTATAACCATCATCTCACTCACACCTCTCAACTACTTTTCCACTGAATCCTGGAAATCTGTCCTTACAAAGCGTAACTCAAGACCTCCATCCCCATCATCCAAAGGATTTGGTCACTGTCCTATTTGCAGGATATTCACTCTCAGTAATCACCTTACTTCTCCAACAGCCCATCATATACCAAGAAACCGAGGAAAACATACTCAAACTCAAACCTTCTGGCTCTCCAGCAGACAGGTGCTCAACCCCACATCATCAAGAAGGTCAACCACATTCTGATCTCCATGCTGGTCGCTCTTGGCAACCTAAGCTTTTGTCAAGGCTATTTCCCAAACACATTGAAACTAACTTGGATCAAGCCCAAGCAAATGTTTATCAGAATGAAAATAAGTAAAAGCCTCTGTCCTCCTTCTGATAGTTGTTTATCCATAAAGATTCAACAACAAATAAATAATATTATTGTTGCAGTGTCTCCGCCTTCTGGACATCCGAGACTTGTGGTACTTTGCATGGTTTTGCGGTTCCCTAGTGCCTTAAAATGCCAACTTGGTTGCGAGTCGTGAGTCTCACTCACCTTGGGCTGCCTTCTCTCATGCTCCTAGTCTACTTGGTGCTGCTCTTCACCCCTCCAGCTCTAAAATGGCAATCAACCGTCAGAGAATTTACAGCTGCCAGTTAAAACTCCTCCACAGTTAGTCCAATTTAGGTTTTTGTTCTCTTTTTTTCCATTGTAGTGGTCTCTTACTTTGTTTCTTCCTGATTTTCCACATCCATTATGGTTCTTGTCATAGGACATTTGATGTCATTCCTTTTCTTGTTCTTTTGCTATATACAGGCTTCAGTCTGGTTCGAGGTTGCGACGCAAGAAAGCTGTGTTCCTTCGGTTGTTTCTTAACTCCCTCCATGTGCTGATCTTGACTCTTCACTCCAAAAGAATTCCAATGCTTTGTTTCTGATTCCTGGTTTTCTTCAGTTCTCTAAAGTTTTCTTCCAGCGAGGAGGTTTTTTTATAGGGGTGGGCAGAACTCACGGAATTGTACTCACTGGAATTCAGCGGAGTCGCATAAAAACTCTGCTGGATCATATCGTGAAATGTGTGTGGCCAGAGAGCCATAGTGGGTCACACAGCCACAGCGGGCCACATAAGACAGCCATACAAGTTCAACTCACCGATCTCGTAGCGGGCTCTGGGAGGACTGCAAGGTGCCGATCTGTCAGTCAGAATCCCATGCATACAGGTGGCACAGAGCCACAGTAGTGCTTAGGAATGGGGCCAGAAAGCAACGTAACTTAAGTGAAAGAACAATGGCTGAAACTGCTGTGAGGCCGTGTTAGTGGCTGGCCAAACTAAGCCCACGCTAAACTCGCATGTTCAGCTATCACTGCGATACTGAGGCATTGGCATTGGCTCATTGTGGACCCAATGAACAGTTGGCAATCATTTTCTGAGTCAATCACACTCCATGGCACAGTCTCAGGCTCAACAGCCAATGAATAACAAGAATTCACTGAGCGAGTCTTACTGTAAACAATTGCCCGCCCAAACCTTGTAAAGTGAGTGGGTGCTGATAAACTCCGCTACGCGGTGGAGTTTTTGCTGAACTTGGCAAAACTCTGAACTCCGCCAGCATAGCGGAATTTACCAACCACCCTTAGATTTTTATGCCTTCTTCACTTTCCTCTTGTGAAGATGGTAGCTTAAGGGCACTTGCCTAATTCATATTCTAGTGTGTGGTGACATTGTGGCTTCAGGAAACAATCGCCCTTCCCTCTGGCAGTGGAAGATCTGGATTAAAGGTAAGCATTGTGACCTGAACAGGTTGCAACGTCCAGAATATCCATCAATTTCTGACATGGATCCTGGGGTAGACTTAGCGACTGTGCTTCAGCAGCAAGCACAGCAAGTGGACCAGTTAAGGACCAAGAATACTCGCTTTCATCAAGCAGTCCACTTCAGATCTTGTGACCTTTCTGTCATCAGTTCCTCAACTTTTAGCTATTCTTGAGATGATTCAAGGTTGAAGGAGTCTTTGAACAGCATGGTGGTTTATTTTGCCTTTCGGGCTGCTCCATTTTACTCTGACAGATCCATTGTGGGGTTCTGATTGGGACCCTGACAGCTTTGCCCTGAGCATCTAATCTGGTTGTTGCCGCAGATCCTTGCCTGAACAATTTTGCCAATTTTTGGGAAAACTTCACAGACCAGATACTATCCTATTTTACTCAGAGGTTCAAAGGAGGAGTTAAAGGATGAGCTGAAAAGAGTTCCCCAAGCCTCTTTATTTGCTGAACTCCTGGATCAAGCTATCCTGATAGACCACATACTTAAGGAGATCAGAACTGAACAGGAGAAAAAAAAAATCAGAGGTTCTCCTTTACTCCTTCTCCCGGAGTCTTAAGATAAGATGAGTCTACTGCTGAATCTACTGACCCTTTACCTGAAGAATCAATGCAGATCAGATCCACTAGAGACCCATTGTCCGACGCTGAAAAGGATTGAAAACGTAAAGAAGGCTTGTGTCTTTATTGTGCAAGCCAGAGTCATCCAGAGCAAGACTGCCTGATTTGACCTTCCAAAGAATCAAGTTTGTTCTGTTCTTCAAGTCCTGTAAAGTAGAGAAGTGTGAGTTTGAAAGAACAGAAGTTGAATATCTGAGGTATAGCACTCAGAGTGGATTGTCAATGGACTGATTTAAGATCTCTGCCATCCTGGACTGGCCTACTCCTACGTCAAGGAGACAGAGGTTCTTGGGACTGGCTAACTTTTATTGGCAGTTCATTAAGGACTTCACCGATATGAGTAGCGATATATCTTCCACTTTAAAAAAGGAGAATCTGACTAAAGGTTAATTTGTGGACTCTTAAAACCTAGGAGGCCTTTGTCAATCTCAAGATGCCATTTCACCTAAGATCCTATTCTCAGGCACCCAGATCTGGTTAGAAACTTCAATGTAGACACTTCATATTTTGCCGTAGGAGTGGTTATGCTTCAGCTCCAGGAGGACAATTTCGAACACCACATTTTTATTTTTCCCATGTCCTGAATTCAGGCGAGTCTTGAGTTCTTGAACATGATCCCTTGTTCCTCAAGCTGATTTTTCCTTGTTTTGAAAACTTTTCTGCCTTCATGGGATCCCAGATACTAAAATTCCAGACAGTGGCTCTCAATAGATTTCTCAATAGATTTCAAGTTCTTGGGGCTCAATTTGGTCTATCCCAGGAATCTATCAAGCTCTCTCCTCAGATTACCATCCGTAATCCAATGGACAGTCTAAGAGGGCGAACCAGAGTCTTGAACTGTAACTGTAGTGTTTTTGTATTGCCACTCAAAACAGCTGGGCAACATATTTACCTTTGGCAGAATTCTCCTATAATAACTATGTTCACTCTGCTTCCAAGATATCCCCATTTTACTGTATCCAAGGTTTGCATCCCCTTAACTTTCTGACTTCACCTCATTCGGTTACTGCTTCCTCTGTCTGCCATTAAAGTGAAAGTAAAGCCTTATTGTTCAAATAAGTATGCAGATGTGAATCATCTCTGAAACTCAAATTAGACTTTTTTAGTGCTAACAATAGCTTAGTAAAACATTTTCTTTTTAGAACTAAGAATAGCTTAGTAAAACAGAACCATGAGGGTGGGATTGGTATATAGTTATGCAGCAAATATATTGGAGCAATGTTTGCTGTTTATGCTTTAAGTGCATGTTGCAGTTGCCATTCTATTGAATTATTACTTATTGAAAGAGAGTGTGGATTTCACCAACTAGCCTTGCGATTTCTTATAGGATAGATCATGCCTGAAACACCTCACTCAAGTATTGCTCAGTGGGCTATCGGGTGGTTGCAGTCCAACTACTTCTCTGTGTGGGGTTGGTACATTGACTAAGTCCTTACTGCCAGGGGGTCTAAACAATTACATTCTGAGCTGCATTATAGATAATGATCTAGAAAACATATCCCAATAACTAAGAATCTAATATAGCCTTAGAGCCTGCCATAGCGGGCTCTACCGGCCATTAAAGGACTGGTCCCGCGTTAAATGCCTGAGCCGAAGGCAAGGGCCTTTAACAAGGAAGCAGGCCTTTAATGGCCAGTAGAGCCCGTTAAGGAAGGCTCTAAGGCTATTGGAACATTCTGCCCCTAGAGGGCGGAATGTTCGAATTTGAAAAACAAAGGCCTCACTGAGCCTGAGGGGATTGAAATCAACAAACATTGGACTGTTGGAGCTCCGGGCTTCTACCGGCCATTAGAAGCCCGGAGCACTCCATTGTTTTCAATGGAGCGCCCAACATTCCAATGTTCTAATTGCACACAAACTGAACTACTGCTCTATAATCCCCTCCTTGAAAGCATTACCCCATCCAATTTGAATAAACTCCAAACTAAAGAAAACTCCCTTGCAGACTAATCTTAAGAGCCAAAGTAAGAGAGTAGGTGATTTCGATATTGAAGGAGCTCTTCTGATTATTAGAAATGGACTAATCTTGGGGGGGGAGTGGCTTGGCGCCCGGCGAGCATGGCGGCGTCTCCGTGAGGCTCCCGGCACCGGCGCGGCGGATTCCCGCTTAAGCGACACCTCGAATGAAGCCAAACAGACGAATGCTTCGATGAAGTGCTGTGCGCAAGGATGCGCTGACGCCTGAAGCTTTCCAACACCATAGAAAGGATTATTTACAGGTAAAGCGCTCCAACGTGAATTCGCGGCATTGCGGCCGCCATTTTGGATATCGTTTCAGAGTTACGAGCGTTTTATTGCTTGATTGAGGAGAAAACAAATCACCTAAATATGTGCTCCTACCTTTTTAAACTATAACTATTCTATGGGCTTTGTTGGAGGAAATTTAGGGGGGCATGGTTATCCAACGTTTCCTCATTATTCCGCAATAGCTGAGGAGACAAAGAAACGACCGCCATTTTGAGGAACCTTTACAAATGCCTCACGGTAACCCCTCAAGCACTCATGCAGTCTATAAATGCCTTCCTTTATTTTCTTTTATAATATCCTCTTAATAAGGGGCTACTTTTTCATATTTTGTCCCCATGTTTTCAACGCTGACCTACTTGACGTACATTAAAAGGAGGAAACAGATATTTGAAGGAACATAAAAGTTATTTCTGCAGCAGCGGTTGTAGTGGTCCTTATACCTTAATGACTGCAAATATCTCATAGCTCATTGAGGGCTATATTACTATACCTGGCTGCTTAGTTTCCATTCAAAGATGCTGTACATTCCAGGTTGAAGTTGTTTCCTCATTTTTCCACTTATTTGCGAACTCTCCCTTAGGCCACTTTCAAGACTTTCTGCTTTGCTTATTTTTCATGTTCATGGGCAGAACGAAGGGATCTATTCATAACGCACCAAAATCACAACGCTTTTTTATTAAAATGTCAACGCTCTTTTCAAAACTTTCAAAACTGGAGGACTCAGGATCAATCAAAGTAGAGCGCACCAACAAAATAATGGATTCCTCACAAGTAGTATCAGGAAAGTCCAATGTGAAACGCTTGAAAAAAGACCCCCCTCACCACCTAAACCAGCTTCTCCAGTCTCAATGGAGTTATTATTACAGGAGATAAGGGCCCTCAGACCCTTTATGGAGGAGACCAATTCGAAATTACAAATTCTCTCCGACAATTGGTCGCAACTAGATACAAGACTTACAGCAGTAGAACATAATGTTTCTTCCCTCAACGAAACTACTAAGAGTGTTACTTTTTTGCATTCTCAGGTTTCAACACTTCAAAAGCAGGTCGAGGACCTTGAAAATCGTAATAGAAGAAACAACATGCGTATTTATGGTTTGGTGGAGGGGGCCGAAGGTACAGACTCTCTTACATTCTTTAAATCATTCCTCCCTAAAATCCTACACATGCCAGAAGACACTGCACTTAACATACAACGTGCTCATAGGTTGGGACGAGCTCCTACTACAACTTCATCTTCACAACGACCAAGAGGAGTCATTCTTTATTTTCTAGAATATACTGACTTACTGAAAGTATTGGCAGCAGCTAAAGCTATTCAACGGATCTCATGGTCTGGCTCCACCTTGTTCTTTGCACAAGATTATTCTAAGGCTACAGCTGCCAGACGTAAAGCTTTTCTTAACATGAGACCTGACCTTCGTTCCATGGGTGCTAGATATGGTCTTTTTCACCCGTGTCTTTTTAAGGTTACTTACAACAACAGAACAACAACCTTTGAAGATCCAGTTTGTCTGCAAAGCTTCATCAATTCGCAAAAGACAGATCATATGGACTCTTCAGGCTCTTCCTCATCTCATATTACATGAATTGTTTGATCTCCATATGTGAGATGTTATTATTCTGCTGATTGCGGTTTTTATGACATCAGTCTCATGTTGGTAATTTT
This sequence comes from Calotriton arnoldi, assembly GCA_963921515.1. Lineage (NCBI taxonomy): Eukaryota > Metazoa > Chordata > Amphibia > Caudata > Salamandridae > Calotriton > Calotriton arnoldi. The sequence continues at coordinate 73,600 of CAWUFW010001602.1, read as the reverse complement.
TCCTCAACAGCATTATAGTTCTAGTTATCATGTTTTACTGTTTTCATGTTCAATGTTCATTTTATAAATTAAAGTTAAACAGGTTATTTTTCGCTTCACAGTTATGTCTTGTCATGACGTGGTCCTCCCCCGGTCTAGTTGAGTCGTCCCTAGACGTCAGTCTGCTCCATGTGGTTCCACCCACCCCCGCATCCAAGTTCCCTTTATGTAGGTATGTTATTTGTTTTATTTTTTGTTATTTGTTTTTTTCATGTCTTTTGTTCTTTGGTCTGTCTTGCATGTCTTGGTTTTTTGCTTATTTGATGTCTTCAATATTCTTAGTTCTTCTTGTACTCATGTTTATTTTTATATTCATCGTTGCAGATTCAAGTTTTCATGTAGGTATGTTATTTGTTTTGTTTTTTGTTATTTGTTCGGTCATGCATTTCCTTATTCTCTTCTCTTCTGGTGTCTCTAATATTTCCACTTCTAACTACACACTCATGTTTGTTAATATATTTCTCATTATATCTCTAAATCTTACTATGTACTCATTCTTATATTACCTATCTATAATATTTATCTCTTGCTATACTGTCATCTCTAATTTCCATTTTTGGCCCAAGACACCTGACTCTTCTATCCTCCTTCGCCTCGCAATTGAATTGATTGTTTATCTCTACCTTCTCTCTTTCTTTATCCTCCACTGTCGCATTCATGATTTGGACTTTTACTTCATGTTCCTTTGTCATTCTTTTTCTGAAATTCCATGTCTTTAAAATTGATCTCATGGAACGTTAGGGGATTAAATTCTCCCATCAAAAGAAAGTCTTAACTCATCTAGCTAAAATGGGCGCGGATATAGCTTTTCCACAAGAAACGCATCTCACGGAAGTTGAATCTTTAAAATTAAGAAGAAACTGGGTTGGGGAAGTTTTCTTCTCTCAAGGGGATGGTAAACGAAATGGCGTTATGATATTTTTTCGCAATCACTTCCAGTTAAATTCCTATCACAGGACTCGGATGCTGATGGCAGATGGTTGAATGTTAAATTGTCTCTTAGGGGTGTTCCAGTCTCTTTCCTTAATGTTTATGCTCCTACTGGTGGTGACGCCTCTTTTTGGCACACATTGGCTAAGCAAATTACTCACGGCATTGAAGATAATTTTATATTGGCTGGTAATTGTAATCAGATTTATGACCCGTTTATAGACAGATGTTCCAAGGTTTCTTTTGTCCCCAATAAACCCCATAAATCTTTTGTTCACACTATCACTCAACATAAGCTCCTTGATGCATGGCGTTTGTGTAACCGACTACCAGAGAATACACTTTCTATTCCCCTGCTCACCACACTCAATCACGAATTGATTATATATTTGTTTCTCATAATATTTCGCAAGCCCTCACAAACGCAGATATTGGCCCTATTCTATTGTCCGATCACGCCCCTGTCTCAGTTGGTCTTGATATACTGCCTAAAGGTAATGCTCCTAGAAGATGGCGTTTTAATAATGCTCTTATTTTAGATCCTGTATTTACAGATTCCTTCACCTCCTTCTTTAGTGAGTACTTTGCGATAAACCAAAATGAATTCATGCCATTTTCAACCATTTGAGAGCGAGAGCTTTCATTATTAGTTTTGTTTCCAAGAAACGAAAATTAGCGCGCAAGCTTACTAATGATCTTTTTCATGACATTAAGAGACTGGAGCACTCATATTACATGTCCCCTTCGCAGAAATGTTTAACAGCTCTTATAAATGCCAAATTGCAATTTAATAAGAAATCTACAGATAATGCTTCACTTTATTTGTTAAAATCTACTGCAAATTTTATGGTGGCAAAAATAAGGCTGGGAAAATATTGGATAATTATTTAAAAATTCGGCACAACAAATTAAATATTGAATCTATCTACGACGAATATTCTGCTTTAAAATTTAAAGATGCTGAGATACTGAATGAATTTTCTCTTTTATAAATCATTATATACATCCGAAACACAACCTACAGACCAAGCATTGTCACATTTTTTTTCTAATGTTCAGAAATCCCAATACATTCCCTCTGATTTATCTTCCTTGGAATTGGACCTAACACAGAAAGAACTACTTAAAGCTCTCCAATGTCTTAAAAAAAGACGAAGCGCCAGGTCCCGATGGTTTTACTGTTGAGTTTTATCTTCATTTCTCCAAACTTTTAATACCCAAATTGTATGCCCTGATGAACTCTTTTTGTTCCTTAAACAGTTCCTCTGGCTCTTTCTCAGAAGCCCACATCTGCCTCATCCCGAAAGAGGGAAAAGAATCTAAGTATTGTAAAAACTATAGGCCTATTTCCCTAGTTAACATTGACTATAAAATTTTCTCCAAGGCACTAGCTATACGCTTAGATTCATACTTACCAAAATTGCTGGGCAAAGAGCAATCTGGCTTTGTTAAGGGTCGACTCATTACAGACAACATGCGTCTTTTCTTTAACGTTTTATCTAAATTATCCCATCTAAAGCAACCCCTTGCAGCAATAGCATTAGACGCAGAAAAAGCGTTCGATAGAGTTGAGTGGACTTACTTGTTTTATACTCTTAAGTGGTTTGGCTTTGGCCCTAAATTTATATCTTTAATATCTCTCCTCTATTCTAATCCCCGTGCTGCAGTCTGTGCTAATGGCTTGATTTCCCCATTTTTTGATTTGGGTAGGGGAGTGCGCCAGGGTTGCCCTCTCTCTCCCTTTCTTTTTAATTTAGCTTTGGAACCATTCTTATCTAAATTACGTCAAAATCCAAACTTACATGGCTTCCAAACGTTAAACTCCCACATTAAACTCGCAGCTTATGCTGACCATATTCTACTTTTTAAGTCAAGACCAGAGGATTCAATACCAGCTTTTTTAGATGAAGTACGTTCATATTCTCTTATTTCTGGATATAAATTGAACAACGATAAATGTGAGATTCTCCCCTTAACCAAATACACTTTCAAATCAGACTTCAATGCTTCTAACTTCACATGGAGTCCTAAACATATTAAATATTTAGGATTACACTTCACTTCCTCAGTTTCAGACACAGTAGCATTATGTATGAATAAATGTATACAAAGGGTATCAGAGTTAACCACTAAATGGCACCCCTCTACTTATCATGGTGGGGTCGTTTGGATACTATAAAGATGATGCTGTCACCCATAGTATTATATACTATCTCCAACATCCCAGTACCTATTTCTGCTAAATTTTTTACAAAAGTTAATTCCATTCTTTCCTCCTTCCTATGGAACAATAAGAAATCCTGAATGTCTTTATTAAAATTAACTAGCCCTAAACTAGAAGGTGGAGTTAATTTTCCAGATTTCCCGGCTTATCAGAAAGCCTTCCTTTTGCGTCAGGCTTCTTGTTGGTTGCTGGATTCCACGGAGAATTGCCCTCTTTCGACCTCACTCGAGCGTCTATTTTTAAATCCCTTTTCCTTTCGTGAGTATCTCTCCTTTTCATAGAAACCTCAGTCCCTTTCTACTCCCATAATTAAACTCACTGCCAAACTCCTCGAATCAACCCCTCCCTCGCCTCATAGCACTCTAGACTCCTTTCTCAACTCACCAATCTGGCACAACAAGAACCTACTCATCCGAAATAAACCCTTCTATTGGAAGACCTGGAGACAAAAGGGACTAATATGGGTTCATCAGCTATTCTCAGGATCAGATGTTTTATCCTTTTCTTCGCTCAGCAAATCATTTAATCTGCCTGCTTCATTCAATCATAAATATAATTCCCTTAAGAAAGCTGTGATGGATACTTATACCCAACTATCTATTGTACCTGATACCTCCAATGCTCCAAATACCGCTCCGCGACTTCATACCTTGTTACAAACCAGGCCCAAGGCATCCACTATCTATAACTATTTACAAAGTTCCGCCACTGATAGGCAGAAATCTAAAACGGAACAGTTGTGGGAACGCGACTTTATGACATCCTGGCCGCTGTCACTATGGAAGAACATATGGACTAAGATTCGTAGATCTTCCAGGGCAGCTAATACAACGCAAACATTGTTTTTTGTATATAACAGACTCTTACTAACACCATCTACTTTAAGTAAACGTTTTTCAACGGTATCGGATACCTGCTGGACATGTTCGTCCTCAAATGCTGACTTGTTTCATATGTTATTTTATTGTCCATGTGTATATACATTCTGGAAAGAAGTATGGACCCAAATCAATTTAATTTTTGGTACTAATTGTCCTTTTTCCTTTACTCATATTTTTCTAGGACGTCTCTCTTTTATTTGGGAAAATGTCACGCTAAATGTTAAAATTATTGATTTATTATTAGCGGTTGCTTTTCAGCAAATTACCACAAATTGGAAAGATTTTACAAAAATTTCTTATAAATCTTGGTGGTATGCTGTTTGCCATATCCATAGACTGGACACTTCTTTTGTTTACCCTTTACACATGTCAACGAAACGTTTAAACGTGTGGTCATCCGTCACAGCATACATTGACGCAAGCGCCCAAAGATGTTCCTTACCACAACCACCTCGGCAGGAAGTCCTTAAACCACCTTGACTCCCCTATTGGTTCCTAAAACTTTTTTATATTCTAATGTTATTTATGCTTCAGTTATATTGTTTTGCTTTTTCTATTTTCATTAATAAGTCCGATTCATGTAGTTCTATTGTAACAGACATGTATTGCAATGACGTGAGTTCAATATTTTGTATTGTATGCAGACACCTTTATTCTTTCCAATAAAAATTCTTTTTGAACTTAAAAAGAAATGGACTAATCTTGACCCAGAAAGCTCTGAGTGACAAAGGACCTAAATATCTATATCAGATCTCATAATTGACCACATCATTTCATGACCCATATGCTCAAAATCTATGAACCGAATCATTCCTCCCCTATGGACCTTGTGCTTACAAAGGCCTAAATTCCCTTCCCTTTTGAATTCTTACCCACAATCTACAATTTCAAATCTGTAAGTTCACTTCATCCTTTCACCAACACTTTTTCATACCCTCCCCACCATGTTCCAAGAGGTTTTTAAGGCTTAAGTCATTGATTTAGTGTTTGAATGTACAATTTATATAATCAGGATGCGTAGTATTTAGTGGAAGACATACACAGAAAGGGAAGGGTTAGAGTGGTATTTTTCAACTGCTTTAAATTTGCAACTTTGATGTCAATGCAGAGATTTACATGTACAGCTGTTTCAATGAAAGCAGATCTACATAAGATAGCGGAATGCTTTCAGTGCACTTGTGAACATGTGCAAAGTGTTCTTGACCTACTTTCCTTGTATTCAATGAAACCCACCGAAGTCTCACAGCTGTGTAATGTCTCAGCATCAATTAAGAGAAGCAGCTGCACACAGCTTTTCTGCAGCTGGACAGCGTCAAGTGATATAATGCTTTGAACAAAAATGTACAACACCCTGGATAAAACATGCTTGCACTTCTCGCTGGCCAGATGGAAGCTTTGAAAGGATGCCAGCAAACAAACATGGTAGAAGTGTTAAGAGGCCAAGAAGCTTGTCTATCCGAAAGTGTAAACGGATCGTTAATGCACAATTCCCTGAGTGGAAGAGCTAATGCGTGGATTCATTTACACATATTAGTCCCCATGCTCCACCACAAAACAGCAAGATAATTCCACTGACTTCTGCTGGCAAAGGCTGCTACAAACCCTCTCCCCTTAACACTAGACAGAAAGTCTGACATAGCTCATTCATGTCCGTAGAACTGGCAACTGAAATAGGACATTCTGGGCCAGATGTACGACCATTGGAAATTGCGACTCGCAATTTCCAATGTACAACAGTGTCTGAGACACTGTTTGCGCTTCCCAATGGGGTCGCAAATTGGCTGCCTCATAAATATTAATAAGGCAGGTTGCAATTTGCGACCCCATTGGGACTGGCTGGCACTCCCAGGGATGGGGGCCTGCTAGGGTCAGCAGACCTCCATGTCTGGGACTGCTTTTAAATAAAGCAATTTTTTTTAAATGCAGCCCGTTTTCCTTAAAGGAAAACGGGATGCATTTAAAAAAAAAAAGAAAAAAAAAAAGGAAACGTTTTTGTTTCATTTTTTAAGGGCAGGCAGTCCCTGGGACCACTGCCTGCTCTGAAAAAATGTTTGCGCTCCCATTCACAAAGGGGAAGGAGTTCCCTGGGGACCCCTTCCAGTTTGCGAATGGTTTACCACCATCTTGAAGAGGGTGGTAAACTGCGAGTGTTTTGCGACCGCAATTGCGGTTGCAAAAACATTCTTACATAGGTGTTGGACTCGCTAGTAGGAAGGGACGCCCTTGGAACGCCCCTTCCTAATAGCGAGTCGCTAACCCTATTTTGCGAGCCGCTATTTAATTAGCGACTCGCAAAATACGGTTAGTGCATGGGCCACAGGTTTTTTGCGTGCGCAAACGGGTCTAAAACCCATTTGCGCAAAAAAAGTCGTACATCTGGCCCTCTGAGTATTAATCTAACTAATTTTATCACCTTACTTAAATATATGATACTAGCTATCGAATCCATCCCTTTCCCTATCAAATGAGATGTTTGAGAAGCCCTACACAAGAGACAGCCCTGCATTCACATGTTATAGTATTTCATTCAATGAATAGAAATCAAAATTGAATAGGTAAGAAACTAATAAGTGATGTCACCCCAGATTATAATGAATTAACCTCATTTTGACTCCTTAGATAAATACATATGGTGCTCCCATTGACGGGGATGAACCACAACATGCAACACAAACTATGCAGTACCGAATAGAACGTATAAAACACTTTCAGAACCATTGGCTGTTGTGGCACTAGGAGACTATTAAAAAGTACACCGGATGTTTCTATAAAATGCACTCACAGCATCACCACCTAAAATGACTTATTTTGCTCTAAATCATAGCCCTTTGATTTATGTCTCGTTCAATATTTCTAAACTTTGCAAATAATTTCCTGCAATTCAGGTATTCAATTTGCATTATTTGATGAGGCCTGTGTAAACCACTGATCGAATATTAAACAAGAGGCATTACTGGTGCAAAATATAATGTGCTCCATTTTGCAGCAGTAGAGAAATTATGTTTGATTGTAGGTTATTGTACAATGACAATATAATTGACTATCCTCACAATACATCAACTCTCAGTTATGAGAATTAACACAATAAAACAGGAAACATGCTGTCTAAAAGAAATACTAAACAATAACCCCGCCCTACCGCCTATGGGAGGGGATAAGGTGGCAACCTTCTTATTGTAAATCCGGATTTTCCTGTCTCTGGAGGCAGTCGCATTGAGTAACTCTCCTCCTGCATAGGTATGTATAATATTGTTGGCTGTTTTGTCTTTAGTCTTCAGTAGAACCTGCTGTGCAATCTCTCCGTGCTCTGAGGATATCAGGTTTGCAGCGGATACAATGCATGCTCATGAATTGTTGTCCTGCTAGAAAGGTCTGCAGGCATGATTAACTCACAGTTCAGGCACATGTGGTATTTACTCATCCACACGGATTTTCGATGTCCCCACCAACTTCACTGCAGTAATAGAATGTGCTACTTAGTCAGAGGGTTTTATTGGCAGCCAGAAGTGCTTAATTTATATTGGAAGTGCCGGTGCCCAAAGCTCTGCTCAGAAGCCAGCAACTGGTGTCTTGTGGTTTGTGGCCTCCTGGTCTGCCTTGCTACGTTGACTTAGGCCTGGCTGCCATGATGCCTTTTTGCGCATGTTACTTTGTGCCGTTGTTTTTCCAGCCTCTGCTTCTGCCCAGCTATTTCAGAACTGTCTGCATTTCTGTCTTTCACCTTTTCTCCTGTTCCCTTTGGGCTACGTCTGCACAACATGTACAAGGTCGAAAAACAACGTCCCTTGTTCTTGCTGATCTGGCCAGTCCCTCGCACTTAGACATAACACTAGGTACAGCTGCCCTGGAGAAATTCGTGTGCTTTTAATATTGTGATTTCACGGTTAGAGACACTTGGAGAAAAACCTTTCCAGAGAGAAGAGCTGTGCTTGTCTGATGATGTAAACCTTGCATCTAGATATTGAGGTATGGGGGTTCGCTCGATCAAGCCCAGAGGTCTTCTGTTTTTATAATAAACTAGCTACTAGCACAAGGAGGGTGGTAAGGTCATTTAGCCCTATATCCACTGCTTTATGAAATGCTTTCCCCGTTTGTATTCTATGGAGTTGTAACTATGCTGATTATATTATCCTTTTGCATTATGCTGATAGTACTGGCACGTGTACTGTATCTTAGAGCACGGTAGTTGAAATAAACATTTTAAACTATACAGTGTCTCTTCTTACGCACGTTGTGGACAGGTATGAGTGAGTTATGAAAGGGTGTTCTTGCTCCTGCGAGTCCTGAGAGAGAGATACCGTGTTCTGGGTTGTCTAATCATTGGTAGCATTGTTGCTAATGAGACGCTAAAGCTAGTCGGATTGGGGTTTTAGGTGCTAAGGTGTATGGTTGGCTCACCACTATATTCCGAGGTCCTATTATCCTGTGCATAGCTCTGTGTATGTGCAGAATCCCTACAACATGGCGCAACCAACGAGTGGGCTGCTTATCTGCGAGACGCTTGAGTAGTATTTGTGCTTGTCCACAACTCCCTTCGCAGACGCTTCCGGAAGCGTGTGTGAAGGTGATACCTCCTATATTGACGTTTTTATAGGTTCTTTCAAGCTTGAAGTTGTTAAAAGTTTTTTTTAAATAAAACCCTATATTGTGCTGCTTTATATTAGGTTGTCGAGAAATTCTAGCCTAACATGGCTGTTCAAATTGCGGCACATAGCCGCGCAGCACTCAGGGCTCACTTAACGGTGTATGGAGTGCCTGACGCGGGTGTCGATCTGATCTTTGTGGTACAAGCAGATCCAGCTTACCACTTTGAGGTGTTTTACTCTTGGGTCACCTTTCCGGCGGTGGATGGGGCTGATAATTTGTTCCATGAATATGAAGCCACCGTTGTTCCTAATCACTATAGACCGTATAGGAATCTTGAAGTACCGCTCACGGCTTGGCAACACCGTGTTTGGTTTGATGGCGCCCTCCCCCAACCGGTTACCGCGGTTCGTTTAGGCCCCTTATCAATTGAAGGGGCCACTTGGCCTGTCTTGGCCGGGTATACCCCACATCCGCGTTATAGGACGGTGGCAGTCGGTGAACTGCGTCATTTGCATTAGTCTTTGATACGAGTGCTTAGAGCTTTAGTACAGTATGTTACAGGCAACATCCAGGGAGCCCCGCCTGGAGTTGCAGCCCATCCAGCTGGAGCAGGCGGTGTAACCATAAGTCCTGTCATGGTTAATTCGGTGATGGGCAAGCGCCCACAAAATAAGGATGATTTTCCTTATTGGCTTGCAGAAAAATTTGACCAGCTGGAGGCAGTTTTTCCAAATACCTCTCCCGTGGAAAAACACAGGATTTTGACGATTAGTTTGCCAAAAGACTTAATCCCCGAATTGGCAGAATGCAACCACTGGGGTAGGGTATTCGCAGCAATATATGCGAAGTGTTTCGGCACTCCTTCCATGACGGTTCTCCCCTCTGTAATTAAACGAGTGCAGGATGAGCATGGCCCTGAAGCGGCTGTGGAATTAGGGAGGAGACTGGTGGGAGTGTTCGACGTAGTAGCTGATTTGATCCTTGCGAATGTCAAGGGCGATGCAGTTAACTTTCAAGTAGCTAATGCTTTGGCTTTGGTCCCAGATCCGGACAAGCCGCGCGAATTACCGAAAATTATTGCACAGGCTTACAAAACAATTGGCCGCAATAGCCTGGGAGTTAAGCCTTTTGCTAAATCGCAAACACAATCGCAACAACAACCAAAAACTCAATCTGAGAAAGATGAGAAACCAGTTTTTACTAAAAAGAGCTGGAGGTTGAAAAATCAGGGTAAGCAACAGAAGAAGCCGGGGTCGCGAGGCGCATCCCTGGTTTCCGTCTCTTCTGAACGCACTTATGATTTGCGCGATAGGGCGAGAATTAAATCTCCAGAGAGATTTCAAGTCCCTGATTCGCGTTCTCCTCGTTCTTCACAGGCACCAACAACTTCGCAGGCTGGTGGAGGAGATGGCCAGGATAGAGGAAGGGGTCGAGAGGCTCCACAGGGACGAGACCAACCTCGACAACAAGTCCGAGGGAAAGCAGAAGAATTTCAACGCTCTCGCCCACAGTTTCAGAAGAAGAAAGTTGCCGCTGTAACAGCGAGATATGCCACAGACGGTGAGAACGAGACTCCTGAATTGGACGTGGGCAGTGACACTCCTAGACAGCGCCGCGGAAGTTACCATAGTGCGGGAGGTGCTACGTCCTCATGTGGAGGCGACAGCAACTGAAACATTCATTACTGTCGAGACAGCAGACACCAGAGTGGCACCCCCTGACAGATTATATAATATTGTCATTCAAATCGAAGGTGATATACAGCGTGTTATTAAAGGGATTTTTTGGGAAAATCTGACCTCTTCGTACGACATTTTGTTAGCTGAGGCGGATTGGCCGCCCCCATTCGTACTTGCTGCGCGTAAAGGGGAGGAGGTAATCCTTCCGAGCTTTTCTCATCATGTCCCCAAGGACAAAGCGGAGGCTCTTGCAGCTGAATGGGCTGTGTCCCTGGCTCCAGCGTTATACCGCAACCATGTGGGCTGGGATGAAGATTCTCCACCCCATGATATTCCTTTGCGGTCGCTGCCACAGCCACAACCCCAATATCCCATCAAACGGGAAGCAAAAGGCCCCGTTTCCGAAATTCTGACTCACTTAGAATATCAGGGAGTAATTGAAACATGCGTATCACCAATGAATAATCCCCTTTTCGCGGTTTCTAAACCCGATGGATCGTACTGCTTAGTTTTGGATTACCGACATTTGAACTCCCATTGTCGGACCTTTGCTGTGCAAAACACACAGCCTGCGCTTGTAGATGGTCTTGTTCGTAAAAAATATAAAACTACACTTGACCTATCCAATGGATTCTACACGCACAACTTGGCCCCGGAGAGTAGCCAATGGAGCGCTTTTACCTCCGGTGGTAAATTATTCAAATTTCGGCGTTTACCTATGGGCTACAAGAACAGTCCAGGCGTATTCGCTGCCCGTGTTGTCTCTTTGTTAGACGGCATAGACCCAGATGCATGTTCGTACGTCGATGATATTTATCTGACAGACGACGAATTGTACCCGCATCTTTCCCGAGTGGACCGCATTATTCTAGAATTTGCGGTTTTAGGTTATAAGTTTAACTTTGCCAAATCTCACATTGCTGAATTTACCGTTTTGTTTTTGGGCTATGAGCTCAACAATGAAGGTAAGGGCTTAGCCCCCCATTTCCTGGAGAAATGTGCACTTTTGTGCCCTCCTACCACTCTGAAGAAACTTCAGTCTTTACTGGGTTTTCTAAATTTCGGGCGTACTTACATTCCCGAATATGCCCAGCGTATCAAGCCACTGTATGCTTTGATACAACCTAACTTTTCAAAGTCATGCTGGCTTCCGGAGCATTCCTCCATTCTGCAGTCTTTGCAGACAGACCTACTTGAATCTAAATTCTTGTTGACTCGTGACAACCACACAAAACCTGGTGATTAGAATCATTCCAGGGGCAGTGGGTTTCACGTATTTGACCTTTAACGAAGGTGACACCGTACCGATCGCATACAAGTCACATCTTTACACTTCCGCTGAAATGCGCTTTTCATCTGTGGAGAAAGTTTTGACTGCAGTGCAGATGGCGATTCTAAAGGAACGCGCACTGGCACAGGGAAAACGCATTCTGGTGGTGACACCATATCCTGCCCTGGAGGCAGTGACGAAAGCAAGTGTTCCGAACTCTAAAGCTTTGTACCCCTGTTGGATACAATGGGCAACATCTTTGACGTCTCCGGATGTCACTTTTATCTTTGATTCTTCTCTTCAGACTCAGGAGTTTTTACAGTATGAATTCGTTCATCCTCCTCCTCTCTCCTTGCTACCGCTTGAGGAATACCAAAGTATTATTTATACCGATGGTTCGGCATAACCGGCCACGGGTTCCAAGCATGCTTATTCAGCAGCATGTGCTATTGTTGCAGGTACCTTTGTGAACGGTAAGTTCAAATCAACTGTAGTGCATACTCAGGCAATAGGAGACAATACTGCCCAATTGGCCGAGCTGCGCGCATTGGTGCTCGCACTGGAGTTCGCTAATCCGGATGTGACCACTCTAATTGTATGCGATTTTTACTACTGTGTTCAGTCTTACAATGACAATCTGTTCTTTTGGTCGCAAAACGACTACAGGGACGCAAAACGTAGCACAATTAAGCATAAAATGCTTTGGGTTCGAGTGGCAGATTTGAAACAACGTCTGCCTCTCACACAGGTGGTTCACACTCTTGGCCACCAGCGTGTGGGCGCACACGCTGTCGGTAACGGTTTGGCAGATGAAGCTGCCAAATCAGCAGTAGTCACGTGCACAGTCGCAGCAGTTACCAGATCCATGTCTAAAATAGATACTGATATTTTAGCAGCTATTGCTGCGACGAAGGAAGGTGCTAATTACCCTAGGGGTTTCCCTTCCAAATATTCTTATCAGTTAGGTCCCGAACAGGCTCCTTAAGTAAAAATACCAGACGTTGGTGATCGGCTGATTCCCTACGCGGACCGCAGACTTTCCTTGATAACGGCAGCACACGAAGGCATGGCTTCGGCGCATGCTGGAGTGTCTGCGACTGTTTCCATCTTGCAGCAGCGTTACTGGGGGCGTGGTTTACACAAACAAACCCGTACTTATGTGCTTTCTTGTGACGTTTGTCAACAGATTAAGCCTTCCACGGTTACACGACCACCACAGACCACACACTGCATTTCTAACAGACCTTTTGGGTGTGTTTACCTGGATCACTGCGGTCCATTTTCTTCAGACACTGCATATAAATATATCTTAGTTGCAGTGGATTCGTGCACACGTTTCATCTGGGTTTGGCCACAACGAAGTGCTGACGCTCGAAATGTCATAAGGGATTTGCGTGTCTTTGTGGGAATTTTCGCCTGTGGCACCTTCCATTCTGACCAAGGTCCGGCGTTCGCCTCTAAGGCTTACAAGGACGCAATGGGTTCACTGGGGGTGCGGGTGAAATTTTCGTCTCCATATCGGCCTGAGGGCAACTCGATTGTTGAACGAATGAACCGTGACTTAAAGCAATCCTTGACAGCTAGAGTCTTAGGTACTGGCAGGAACTGGCTGGCCCACTTGTATACCGTACAACGTGCACTTAATAATCTCCCTAGAAGACCTCTGGGTGGGCGGACCCCATACGAAATGCTCTTTGGCATACGAATGTTTGTGCCCGACCTTGATGGTCTAGACATGGCGGCGCAATCCGCCATCTTTGATGTAGATAACCATTCTACTATGTTACAGGACTTACAAGAAGCCCGAGACAAACTTGCAATCGCACATTTACCTTCAGCCACAGACGCTGCGCTGCAGATGCCGGTGGCCGGCTAGCTTCCGAAGATTGGAGATCTGGTTCGAGAGAAGGTGGAGAACAAAAAAGAATTCGGCCCCTCTTATCGTGCACCAGTTCCAGTCCTTGGCTTGAAGGGAACTCGTACAGTCATCTTACCACCACTTCCTGGTCGTAAAGAGAACAGATACATCTCAGTGGAAAATGTCAAGCTACAACATCTGGCCGATCCTGAATAGTGTTACACCAGCGGTCTCTTGTCCTGTCATTTCCCGGACAAATGTTTGTGGCCCTCCGGCCCGAACGGTCACTGATGTTGCTATCGAGATGGTAGATTTGCCTGATCGCTTACTCGACTACCCGGACTCCCCCTGCAACGACGAGTCTGAGTATACCTACCCCGCCAACGAGTCGGTGGCACACCTACCAACAACGCCACTGAGCCCAACACGTTATTCCTTTGACTCGGATTCCACCTCATCACTTGTCCCGTCCAAATTCAGCATTCTTGTATCCTGGTTCAGAGACAATTTTTTGATTCCCCCCTGGACATACATCTGGTTGGTGCTATTCCTGATTTTTTTGTTCATGTCCATTGGCTTTGTCACAGTGTTTTTTCTACTCATCAATGGTCACTATTTACCAGAACGCTCTGCAGTGAACTGTGTCGCTGGAACTTTGGCATCACATTCTTCATCTCACATCATGAAGCGAGACCACACATTTGTGAACATTTCAGCTTTTCCAGTCGCTGATGGCATCGTATGGGATGCGGTAAACTTCCAAATTCATGGACCAACCGAAATTATTAATGTACCAAATGTCCTTCGTGTTTCAATGGGTGATGTCGTAAAAAGTAATATTCATTCTGACGATTGGGATGTGCATGCAGTTGAAGCATTATTTACTGATTTGAAATATTATGCTGCTTTTAATGCTGAAGATTTGTACATGAATTCTGCAAGTTATGCCGATTTGTATTGTTACCAGCATTGGGGCAACCATTTTGTCCATAAACCAAGTGCACTGCGTGGTCCTTTTAACTACACCCAATGGGAGCATTGTCCAACCCCTTTGCCAGGTAGCTCCCCAACTCTTAGAAATAAATTTACTTACTTTACAGACTTTGATAGATCGAACCCTGTGTCCTATTATTTTAAATTACATACTCCATCCACTCAGAAAATCATGTTGACCCACACCAAATTGCTATATTCGGGTTCCTTTTTGAGCGCCTTAGCTGTGGGTGGTTATGAGTACTGGAAGGACACTGTAGACTTGAAATCAATTTGGGGTTCCAGACCATGGCAGGTGCAAGGCACAGAAGCCTTGCACCGTGCTTGCCTTATCCCGGCCCAGATTTTATTTCTGAATAATACTATTTATCAGACTACGTGCTGGGGTTTGGCTACTTCCAAACAATTGAATGCACCTTCCATTCCTGCATTGGCTTCCCCTCCCAACGGGAGCTTGCATTTCAATATGTCCCTTCAAAATTTGCAGGCTCTTTTTCAAAACAATTCGTTTAATGTCTCTACGCTTTTTCAGTCACCCTGGTTGGCTTGGCCCATCGCGTCTAATGGCTGTCAACTGCGTTTTCATGACTCAGTTCCTGGTTACAAACAGGATAGGCCAGATCCAAGGTTTTCTGACTCTCGTACTGTAACAACATATTCTGTTGGTAAATTGTGTAAACAGTGGTTGCAGCACTCTTCCCTAGATTCTGTTAAACATTTATCCCTCCTATCAGGCAACATTGATATGTCCGACTTTATTTTGGGGCCTCGTGGTCCACGACCTAAGAGGTTCATTTATGAAACTTATAATGAGCTCTGGAAGCTTTCACAAATTGAAGCTGCTGCCCGTCTACGGGAAATAGATCAAGCAAATTTGGAAAAGGTGCTTGCTGTTGTTGACAATAGTATTAATACCCTGTCTTCCCGCATTTACACGTTAGAGAATATTGTGTCCTCTGTTGTTGATATTGTGCAAGATGATGTTTCAGTGTTATATCATGGGCAGAATCAATTGCGTTCAGTTATGCAGTTTGCATGGACTTTGCAAACACTTAAATTGGGTAAGGTTCCTTGGCATTTTTTGAACACCTCTGCCTTATTCCTGCCTTTTAATTTAAGTGACAAACAGCAGTTCATGTCCATGAAGGATGCAGCATACACTCTGTTACATATCGAGAAAATAGAGCCCTTACCCTTCTCTGTGGCGGAATTGGATTCTGCAGTGTGGCTAGTTCATGGGGTTATCGCCTTGCCTTTTTCTTTGTTTGAATTTAGTTCGTGCATGCAGCATTATCCAGTGGGACGTTTCCAGCCCTTGGGCAGTGCCTTCCTGCATGAACTTTGGTCCCTGCCTTTCATGTATAAATGCCTTAGAGACGGAAAGGAGGTTTTTCTCACGGGGGAGTCATGCGATTCAACTGTGGGTCATTCCCTTATTTGCAAACATATTAAATTGCACGGGGCTTGTGACGTTTCGGCTCCGAATCTTGCTTGTGTGTTAAAGGGCATTCCAGCTCCTGCTATTTCTCCTACTTTTACTGTGCTTGCCAATGGTAGCTATCTGCTTTTGAATAACCAAGACTGCTGTGGCATGCTGGCCGGCATACCCTATATTGTTACAGTTTCACACAGGGTTGTCTGCTGCAAAAATGTGCTTTTTCCTCCCCCGCACGACATCATAGATAGTTCCGTTTGGCCTTCCATTCCTACTCTGAAGGCAGATTTCAATAAATTGAGCAGAATAAAGGCGCTATTATTGAACCAGGAGGTTATGCTCACATCCGCCCGGGAGACATTCATTCTCCAGGTGGCGAGCAGCCACAGTGAAATACAGGCCCTTTTGAACACAAACCTCCCACAGCATTTCGGTGAACTGATTCACCGTGTTTTTAATGCATCACGCACTGAAGGTCTGGTGCACTTTTTTAAAGTTGCGGGCTCTGGCCTTGTGACCTCTTTTCAGACTATTTTTGGTGTAATACCGGCTTTTATTCATTCCATTTTTTCCAGCGTCTTTGGTGGCTTTCCGTTGATCCTCGCCTTAGTGGCTGGTATTCTGCTGTTGGTCTGTTTACTACGCAATGGCTGCACCTCGTTCGGCCCTTCTCGACCCAGGTCGTCTCCAGATGCTCCGTGAGCGCATTCTCGCTGGCTTCGGCATCCTGCCATTGGCGACGCTCAGTGTGTCCTATAGACTTTCTTTTCGCTTTGCGTATTTCACTTGCGTGCAACCTGAGATGTCTTGCATCAGATGTCCTTTCTCGTGGTCCTTGGATTATTGCCTCTCCAATACGTCTCTGTCTCGACCGGATTTTGTCCTGCTGGTGGGTCCCTTAGAGGCCCATGAACGGGACTGTTCCGGTGCAGGCTATATGGCGCGTTCGGCTGCACTGGGGATTTTGGCACAATGGGATATCTGGGCGGCTGCTCAGAATCTCCTACAACAGTTATATTGAGTACCACGCAAGTTGTCCCGCACTGCTGTTCGCTGCTCCATCTTGCGAGGAACATGACTGCAGCTTTGATTTATTGGACTGGATGGCGTTGCTTTTTTCCGACGATTCCAATGATGTCCTCTTGGAAGGTGTGGCGTTTTTCTGCACTTACACTCTGTTGGATTGACAGGGACTTCGCTTTCTGCGACCTGCCTCGCTGGATTTTTTTTTTTTTTTTTACCTCTACAATTATTTTTACATCTCCCATTTGTTATCCTTCATGGGGACTGCTCCACAACAGACGTTTCTGTTCTGCTCCGTCTATTTGAACTCTGTCTTCGTCCTATGTCTTGGCCGATGGACTGCCCAGGGGAGGGTGTCTTGTGGTTTGTGGCCTCCTGGTCTGCCTTGCTACGTTGACTTAGGCCTGGCTGCCATGATGCCTTTTTGCGCAAGTTACTGTGTGCCGTTGTTTTTCCAACCTCTGCTTCTGCCCGGCTATTTCAGAACTGTCTGCATTTCTGTCTTTCACCTTTTCTCCTGTTCCCTTTGGGCTACATCTGCACAACATGTACAAGATCGAAAAACAACGTCCCTTGTTCTTGCTGATCTGGCCAGTCCCTCGCACTTAGACATAACACTAGGTACAGCTGCCCTGGAGAAATTCGTGTGCTTTTAATATTGTGATTTCACGGTTAGAGACACTTGGAGAAAAACCTTTCCAGAGAGAAGAGCTGTGCTTGTCTGATGATGTAAACCTTGCATCTAGATATTGAGATATGGGGGTTCGCTCGATCAAGCCCAGAGGTCTTCTGTTCTTATAATAAACTAGCTACTAGCACGGGGAGGGTGGTAAGGTCATTTAGCCCTATATCCACTGCTTTATGAAATGCTTTCCAGGTTTGTATTCTATGGAGTTGTAACTATGCTGATTATATTATCCTTATGCATTATGCTGATAGTACTGGCACGTGTACTGTATCTTAGAGTACGGTAGTTGAAATAAACATTTTAAACTATACAGTGTCTCTTCTTACGCACGTTGTGGACAGGTATGAGTGAGTTATGAAAGGGTGTTCTTGCTCCTGCGAGTCCTGAGAGAGAGATACCGTGTTCTGGGTTGTCTAATCATTGGTAGCATTGTTGCTAATGAGACGCTAAAGCTAGTCGGATTGGGGTTTTAGGTGCTAAGGTGTATGGTTGGCTCACCACTATATTCCGAGGTCCTATTATCCTGTGCATAGCTCTGTGTATGTGCAGAATCCCTACAACACTGGTGCTATTAAATGTCAGCGCACCGAATACCAAGGCTACTTAGTCTTGAATCCACCTTGTGCATATTTAATCCACAGCAGACCTTCCCTGTCCCTCTTTTTCTCTTCTTCCATCTTTCTGGCAGGTTTGTTTTTCTGTCTCTTGTACAAAAATAAGTGCTGGTGCCCAAAAACCAGGGCTGGTGGCCCCCACCAGCAACCACTGTCCCACGTTAAGCACTGGAAGCCAGGCAGTGGACTAGAGGGCCTCATAATGCTCTGTACACCAGAAATGAGGTGTATCAAGGGCGGAAGTCAGAGTCTGAAGTGCCTGGGAAGTAGTTACTACTGTTACCTTGGCATCATGGTAAGCATAAATGAAGAGACGAAGGCTCTTTATCATGGCTTCATTTATTTAAGATGGATGGTAGTACCAGGGAGAGGAATAAGGAATGTACACATGCCTGGGGCCAAGGGGAGTCTTGCTCTTCCTTGACCACAAGGATAGAAAGTGTAGAAGAAAACATTACAAGGAGCACAGGCATCCCAGGAGATACGTCTCCACCTACTCTGCTGTACCTATTCAGCTTATTCTCATGCTTCCCGTCTCCTTGCCCCGTCCCTCCAACTAGACCATTGGTTTAAGCACCGCTTTCAACAAAGCCACTCAGGCAGCTCTTAGAGGGCACAGTTACTGCAATAATAGACATTCACTCAATCTAAATTTTGTGTATACTAATGAAGCTTGGATACAAGATATTCATTAAGTTATCACTTTATTTTTGCTTTATTCTTCATTTCCACAATTTTTGTTGTTGTAAGTTGGTAGCCAAGAGACCCCTGATAAACAGAACGTACTGGGGCAACCTAGCAACTATTCAATTATTAAACTGCAGTCAATTTGCAATAGAAAAGAATGAGAAATGGTTGGACTAATAACAAAAGTGTTGGTGTAGAGTTCTTGATTAACCTGTTGTAAAATCAAGCGATGAACTGATTAGTGTGCCAATGTGTATAGAATGCTGTGCACTAGGGGTCACATTTCCAAGTCAGATTTATGCTTCACTATTGGTTTCCCAATGAACACATACTGAAGTGGCATAGGCTTCACAAAGTCTTCTAAGCAGTAAGATAAGAAAGTTCCAAAAAAAGACCCAGAAACCTGAATTTAGGGAGAAGTTTATCCAAAAGAAAATAGTGGAAGAAATTACTGAGCACCTTCGGATTAAAATTGGTTCTCAAGAGGAGGCACGGCAGACTTTAAATAATGTTCAACAGATTAAACCCTGAGCCCGGCACTGTTCTTCCCTCTCACCCAACAAACTATTAAAGCATTTCTTCTGGACTGCAGGGAACATGAAGAGGACAATACCACATCACTAGCCTAAATTTGCCCAATCCAGTTTGACGTCAACTTTCCTGAAACTCTTCCAATAAACTCACTCCGCCCCAGTTTGGCCAGCAAGACCACACTGGCCAGTGAGGATGCTGTCCC
Source organism: Calotriton arnoldi (assembly GCA_963921515.1). NCBI lineage: Eukaryota > Metazoa > Chordata > Amphibia > Caudata > Salamandridae > Calotriton > Calotriton arnoldi. The sequence goes on along the minus strand of CAWUFW010001602.1, from coordinate 53,956 downwards.
CACAGACCCATACAAGAAGGTGCAGACATGCTTACAGAAAGCTTGCACTGCCTCACTAATTAGTCAAAAGGCTAAATCGATGGATCCTACACCACACAGCCCTACTTTAAATAATTCCAGGTTCTAAATTTTGCCTGTAATGGATGAGGGAATTACTGAGATTCTCTCCTCAACATCATCAAGAAACAGATGCTCCTTCGGCAGCCTGCAGGCCACATCTCTAGCTTCAGTCATAGCTATTGCTGCTTACTGACAATTCTTTTTTTAAATCTTTTTATTAATTGAAAAGTCAAAATAAACACATAAACAAAACAAATGCGGTGCAGTGCAGTCATTCCATTTTAGATAGTCGTAATATTTTAGTACAATAAAAACATATTGTTGGACATGGCCCTTTTTGCAGGGTCATCCCTAAACTTTTTGCCTTTCTCCTAGCCTTTTTTCTGACATGGTGTTGGTGGTTTTAGGACTCTGGGCACTTTAGCACTGCTGTCCAGTGTAAAGTGCGTGTGCTCTCTGTGTTAAATATGGTAAGATTGGTCTACACCTGTTTGGCCTATTTAATTTACCTGTCAGTCCCTTGCAAAGTGGTATCTCATATACCCAGGGCTGGTAAATTAAATGCTACTGGTGGGCTTGCAGTGCTAATTGCGCCACCCACCAAAGTAGCCTTTCAAACCTTTCCCAGGCCTCTGCCATTGCAGGGCCTGAGCGCGCAGTGTCACTGCCGCTGTGACGTGGCACCTAAAGTGTGTGCCATGTCCGTGACCCCCCTTTTTACTACATGTCCGTTACCCCTAAGGTAGGCCCTAGCTAGCCCTATGGGCAGGGTGCATTGCAGGTAAAAGATAGGACATGTACCTTAAGTGTGTGACATGTCCTGGTAGTGACAAACAGCCATTTTGGTTTCTCACTTCTGTGGGGCTTCCCTCCCATAGGAATGCATTGGGGATTCCCTGATAAGTGTTTCAGTGGTAATTCCTGATATGAGAGGAGCAGCGTGGTCAAGTTTGGTATGTTTGAAATAGTAATAATAAATGCTACGCAATGGTGTGCGCAGATTTATTATAACTATTTTAGAAATGCCACTTTTAGAAGTTGGCATTTCTGTGTGCTATGTGCCTGCCTGCCTGATGTGAATTGCATGTCTGGCTTTTGAGTGACAAGGGCTGGTGAGGTGTGTGTGGCTCCAGGAGGGGCAGGGTGAGTCAGCGCTAGGCTGAATGGGACATCTGCATTTGGAGTGGTGGGAGTAGAAGTCCCTGGTCCCTGAATAGGATTGTGCCTGCCCTAGTGAATGCTGGCTCCGCCCCCCTGTGGTGTGTCTGATGACGAGCCCCCACCTAACAATGGAGAAGAGGAGCCCTGTCAACAGAGTGCTCCAAATCCCCCCTGAACCAGTTGCATCTGGTTCCCCTGAAGCCCTGTCCTGCAGACAAAGGAAAATGTACTATAAAAATAGGGGCTGTGACCCCATGAAAGTGTTGTTCCTGTGCTTACTTGGGCTGGGGGGGACACACTGCCAGGAGGAACCACCGTGGGACCCAGCTGCAGCTTCTTGGGGGTCCCTGCGTGCTGGCCTGCCTGGCTGCGCCCTGCTGGGGTGTCCCCAGCCCCAAGGACTTCGTATGCCTGGCCTAGCTTACCCCAGGAACTTTGAGGGGCTTAGCGCCTCGAGAGCGCTATATTCTAATGGCCCAAGAGGAGAGTGAGGAGCTGGCGGCGTGCAGCTGCAGTGATTATAGAGGGAATCCCGACGTGGGGATTCCCCCGAGCTGCCGGTGGGAGCGGGTGCCCACCCCGCACTGATGTGTATTTTATGACGGGTGCCCACCCCGCACTGGTGAGGAGAGAGAGAACCAGAGCGGGAGCCTACCCCGCTGGTTTGTGCTCCCCGACGTGAGCCTCTCGACGTGGGCTCGTGCATGCAACGCCAGACCGGCAGAGAAAACCGGAAGTCAGGCGTCTGTTGCCTGACCAGGGGCAGGACCGTCCAAGGAGCCAATCCCTGCCTGGCGCCAGGAAGAGGAGCGGGGTGCAGGAAATGGCTGCTAGCATCGAGGCGGGGCTCCCGTGAGAGTGAGGGGAGCCCCGCGCAGCCCAGACCGTCCGGAGCCTCGCGGGCTCCACAGAGAAGGCCCGTGTCCCAGGAGAGGGACCGGGCGATGCAAGAAGGAAGCAGAGTGGGCCGCAGAACTTCCATTCCGGCGGGAGCCCACCCCGCGTATTACCGCCTGAAGACCTGCCTCGAGGAGACGGAGCCTGCAGCAGCCACGAAAGAGCCCGGTGAGTGGGGCTAAGTAAAGTATTGTCGGTGCCCTCCAGGGCACGGTGGGGCTTTCTCGAGGCACATTGTCGGTGCCTGAGTGGTCCCGCAGGAGAGCGGGCCACTCCAACGGTGGGGGCTGTAACGGGGGCATTTGTTGGTGCTCCCCCCCCCAGGCACAGTTAGTGCCGGTTTCTTTTCCACAGCTGCGCCGCAAGCACGGGCAGCTGCAACGTGGGGGCGATTTTACTGAGTCCCAGAGGGGCCTAAGGGGCACAGTTGTGCCAGGCCTCATTTCCACAGCTGCCCCGCCTGACAGTGGGCAGCTACGACGTTTGGGGGCATTTTTGCTGATGAGAAGAGGGGTGAGAAGCACCCCAGCCCCCAGCGCAGTGCGCACTTTGTGTTTGCTGCTGAGGCAGCCAGGGGGCCCTTTGCGATGCCCCCCTCAGAGCCCTGACTTTGCGGGACATAGGGCATTTGAGCCCTCTGAAAGGCCAGTTGGCCTGGGGGTCATTTTATTGCGGTGTTACTGTGGTGCCCTGTTCAGGCTTATGATGCCTATTGCGTAATGTGGCTATATTGGTGATTTATTGCCCCATGTCATTTATGTGATGCCTAGGACAAATGTGATTTATGCACCATGATTACTGCCTGATGTGTTTGGGCTGCTGAGGTCCTAGTGCGTAATGCGTTTATGCTAATGAGGTTTGGGCCTAATGCGGATATGCCTAATGTCATGCTATGATATTTTAGGATGGTGTTTAATGCTAATGTGATAATGCTTAGGTCATTATGGTACCAGTAGTTACTTGTTGTGCTTTGCATTTACTTACCTGTATTTTGATGGTTCTGACCGTGGCCCGGTTCTGTATATAATCCCCTGTGAATATTGCCTAGTGCCAGTTGGCACAGTGTAAATGTGTGATTATGTTTCTAATGTGTTTATGACAATACAAAGGCTATTTTTGATATAACCTTGTGTGGAGTTTCTTTTGTAGTGTGCCTAGTGTGTTGCTGCTGTGTGTGTGTGTTGCGCAAACGCTTTACACATTGCCTCTGGGAAAAGCCTGACTGCTCGTGCCAAGCTACCAAGGGGGTGAGCAGGGGTTATCTTCAGCGTGTAACTCCCTTGCCCTGACTAGAGTGGCGGTTTCTGCCTGGCTTAGGCACAAGCCCTAGCCAACCAGAAATCCCATTTCTAACACATATCATAGCACTGGGTCTACAGTGCTATCACCTGGTCCATAGTTCTCCATATATGCAAGTCATTAAATATCCTCATTTTAAATCGCCAAAGAGGGAGGATCACTGAAGGGGGTACATAGCAAACCTCCGCTTTCGTTCCAGGGGCCCCAGATTTTAGTCCATTTATGCGGGCATCCTCTACTCTCATAAATAACCCTCTCCGCCTGCATGCACCAGTCCATATCCGACTCCCAATCAGTGTAACGTGGCTGAACCCGTCCCCTCTAAGTTCTGGCTATATTGCGCTTTGCCACCATGCAGCCCAAAGACACCCACAACTTCTCGGTACGTGACAGATCCGTGGCTTCCCAGATATTTAGAAAACAAAGCCGGGGGGAGACATCTATGGGTGCATTACTGATCCTGGACATAGAAGACATAACTTTACCTCAATACCTTTGAAGGGTCGGTTATTCCCACCATTGGTGTAGGTAGGTTCCGGTGTGACCACAGCCCCGGGGACAGGCCGGTGAGTCGAGTAATCCCATTTTGACAAGTGCTGAGCTAGTGTAATAAGCCCGGTGGAGAAGTTCAAGTTGAATTAATTTGAAACGGGAACGGATCGCCACTTCACGGGGAGAAGCCAGGGCCTCCCACCAGTCGTCATCGTCCATGTCCCCTACGTCCTCTACCCATTTTGCACGAATCTTTTCCTGGGTGCCCGGCGCATTATTCAGAATTTTACGGCAGGTCAATGAAATGGCTTTTTCCTGGAGGTAATCGTCCAATAGTCTATCCTCCAGGGGTGAGGAGACCGGCACGTCTGTTCCCTTAGGGATCGCTTTGTATAAGGCGTTACGGGCCTGGAGGTGGCGAAAGGCTTCCCACCCTTGTAGTTGGTCGTCTCTTTGTAGGTCGCTAAATGGAATCACCCCACCCTTTAACCACATATCCCCGACCTTCGAGAGGCCGATCAGGTCCCATTTATCGAACCCTGGCTGCTTGGACAGCATACCTAGTCGACAAGCTTCAAGTAACGGGGTGACTTGCGTGATTTTGTCTTTCCACCCGAGAGCGGCTGTCGCCTTGTGCCATAGGGCAACCGTGGTGGAGGTTGGGGTGTACCTGGGCGCATGCTTCGCCCCACCATAGAGCGCCCTTAAATAATTACCAGGGTGCATATTTTGCCTATTCATCCTATAGGCTGGATCTGCAATGGGTCGGTGCAACCAGTGGTTCAATACCACTAACTGCGAGGCCCAATAGTAGGCTCTAATGTCAGGCAGGGTAATACCACCATCATACCAGCTCTTTGTGAGCTTAGTGAGGGCAATGCAGGGTGTACCATGATTCCATAGCAAGGCTCGCACCTCGGAGTCAATAGATTGAAAGTAATGTGGTGGAACCAAGTGGGGCGTATTCTGTAGGACATACAAAAAGCGTGGGAGTGCCATCATCTTGTAAAGGGCAGCCCTGCCCAACAGCGTAAGGGGCAACGTTTTCCAGTGTTGCACATCGGCTCGAAGGCGGCGCAAAGGGGGTACAAGGTTACGGTCGTGGAAAACTGAGGAATCAAGCGTAATATATATGCCTAAATACTGAAAGCCATCCGTAACTATTTTGGCCTCGCAGCCAGCGGGTAAAGTCGGGCGGTCTCCACTCAAAACGTAAATCGTGTTTTATCCCAATTAATAGTATAACCGGAATATTTTTGGAAGAGCGTAAAGATATGTAATACTCGGTGGATAGAGAAACGGGGTCTGGCTAAATAGAGCAGAATATCGTCGGCGTAGAGGGAAATGTTATCCATCCAGTCTACCGACCAATTAAGACCCCTAATGAGGGGGTCCCCCCTTATCCAGAGAGCCAAAGGCTCTAGAACCAAAGCAAAGAGCAGAGGCGAGAGGGGGCAGCCCCGTCTTGTACCCTTCCCCAATGCAAAGGTCACCGATCTACCGCCATTTACCGTAATCCGAGCCAGGGGCCCAGAATAAAGAAGACGCACCCAGGACAAAAACCGACCTCCGAACCTGTATCTTTCAAGGGAGGCAAACAAGAAAGGCCATTCAATCATGTCAAACGCCATTTTAGCGTCGAGAGACATGATAACGGAATCCTCCTGTATAGTGGAGGCCCTGCCCAGAACACCGTAAAGGTGATGGAGATTCAGCGCGGTGTTCCTAGCAGGCATAAATCCGGATTGGTCCGGATGTATCAGTTTGTGGAGATAGGGCGAGAGACGTAGAACCAAAATTTTAGCTAAAATCTTGACCTCCGGGTCCAAGAGGGAAATGGGTCGGTACGAGCTACATTGCTCAGGGGGTTTACCTTTTTTATGTATGACCACTATATTCGCAAGTCTCTGCGTTTCAGGCAAAACTCCCCTAGTCGCGCTCTCCTCATACATCCGCATGAGGAATGGGGCAATCGTGCGGGCGTTGGTTATATAAAGTTCGATTGGAAGGCCACTAGGGCCCATGGCCTTACCGGACTGCAAAGCGCCAATCGCCTTAGCTACTTCCTCAGCTGTCAAGGCGGCATCCAGCTCCCCAACATCTTGGGGATCCAAAACGGGCAGAGGCAGAGAGGCCAGCAACTCCGCCGCCTCCACTTGGGTGGAAGTCTGTGTGGTGTTGTAAACCCGCTCAAAATGGTCGGCAAATGCCCCGGCTATCCCAGCTCTGTCCTGTCGCTTCACGCCTCCCTGGTCTGTAATCTGAGCCACCCACCTATTGGCCATTTTCCTCCTGTCAAGCCACGCTAGCAGTTTACTGGCCTTATCGCCTATATCATAAACACGATGTTGAGTGGCTCGGTATTGGGCCCTAGCCGCATCTCTGGCAATGTTCCTGTACTCCTTTTGTTTTATGGCCAACGTGTGTGTGGTGTCCGGTGTGCCTTATTTCACCTAAGCCGCCTTCAAGAAGGGCAACCTCTTTCTCCATTTCCTCCAATTGTTTCCTTTTTTCTTTCCTGTAACCCACTGTTGCCGCCACCCCGCAACCCCGGATCACCGTCTTGTAAGCCTCCCATAACGTTACGTCCGAGCCAACGAAACCGTCATTTTCAGCGAAATAATTTTTTGTAGCTTCCGCCAGTATGTCATGTATCGCTGGCATTTTGAGGTACCAGGGGTTTAGAACCATTTCGTGACGAGTGGGGGGTGGAACGCCTCCATAGTGTGCCATAATCGGGGAATGATCCGAGATGCCCCTAGGAAGGAAGGAGATTTCGCCAAACATGGGGAGCTGGGTGGCTTTACAAAAGAGGTAATCTATGCGGGACATACTCCTATGAAGCCCGGAATAGAAGTTGTATTGTTTGGTCGTAGGGTTACAGACTCTCCATATATCTATCAGGCCAAGGGCCCCAAGGAAGTCTGCCAACAATTTCCCGGGTGATTCCCCTCGCTTGGGTGGCAGTCGGTCTAAGTCACCATTAAGGGCTGCGTTGCAATCAACTCCCACCAATACGTCACCCTCGGGTAGGCTCAGCATATGCGGACCCAAATCAGTCAGAGTGGGGGAGTGGAGTCGGGGGTATGTATAGGGAAGTCACATTAAGGGGCCTACCCTCCCACTGCCCGGAGGCCGTGACAAACCTACCAAGTGGGTCCCGAGTAACCTTTTGTATCTGGAAGGGAAGGGAGTTGCGTGCCAGAATACCAACCCTCTGGACCCTTTAGCATAACCTGCGTGGGCCACCAATTTATACCCCCACCTATTAAGTGTGCAGTAGGAGGTTCCCTGGATATGTGTTTCCTGGAGTAATACGAGGTCCGCGGCATGTCGCTTCAGATATTGCAATACTATTCCTTGCTTAATTCGATCACCCAAGCCATTTACATTCCAAGAGAGTAACTTAAGGCGGCCCAATAGCGGAGCCGCCTCCTATTCAACGCTCATTTACATGTGGGACACGGGGCCCTCCCTCATGGAGGACAACAAACCAACAATGACAAGTCTCCATCAGGCCTCCCCCCTTGAGTGGTAGCGGCTGAGACAATACACATCTGGCATACAGAGAACCATTAATCATATTACTGACGACACAAGGTGCGATGAAGGAGGCACCATCTACTGGACTGCACTGAACATACATGAATACACTACAATAAACCCTGATGAAACACCCTAGAACCCACCCCCACCCTGCCTCCCTGCAACGTGGACGTAGAACTGCCCACCCCCCAATTTTGCCGAGCGCCGGTATACCCAAAACAAATATACTGTGTAGAGGGGAACGCTACACAGCCAAACTACCCAGGTGAATGGCCTCGATCCCCATAATAACCACTATGTGAGCCTAAACTATAGTGTTGTTTCTTAAGAGTAGGGTTTTGGATGTACCAGGAAGTATGGCGCCTTGCTTTGTGTGCGTATGATGTGTGTGGTGTATGTATGACACAGTGCTGCCAGGTCAGGGGAATTACCCCGCACAAATTTCAGAAAAGCAATGTCCTGGGCACACGTTATAGAGTGAAAATAATGGTTAATACAGTCTCGTGCATTTGGAGAGTTATCAAGTAAGGTCCACTCAAGTAGTATAAAGTCTCTTTAGTTGTTTAATCTTTATCGTAAAGGGACACAACCAGCCAACACGTGTTTCGTCACAATGGGAATTATCCTGTGACTTCTTCAGGGCTGTATGAGAAAGCGTAGATGTCTTTGGGAAATCGCTCCGCCGGTGATAATTCAGACCCAGCTGGTCTGGATTGAGGAAATAACAATTAACGGAGAAGTCCTTGGGAGTGTTAAAAGAAACAGGGAAGCTCCGATGTAACGGAGATCCAAGAAAGTAAGTGCCTGTATTCGTGTTGAGGGGCGGGTCCGCCGCTTCAACAAGACCTCTAGCGGGTGTGCTATGCAGAATGCAGGCACTGGTTCACCTCTGTTCCGGAAATGGGGCTAATTATCACCGGCGGAGCGATTTCCCAAAGACATCTACGCTTTCAGGATTTACTTAGAACTTGGTATTGCATTCTATATTTTATTATTATTTACCATTTATTAGGCCACTATTAAAATAATGAACATTGGAAAGTGCCCAAACTTTTATTTCCCCTTAGGACGATATATATTCAGGTGCTCACCTGCCCAAGGCATCTGGAGTTTAGATACATGCTTGATATATGCCACAGGACGACTCAAGGCAGACCAAGATGTTATGTCAGTGAAGCCCATGTGAATGTTTGCCTACACCATTATTTAGCTCTACTGTAATTTCCTCGGACACGGAGGTTAATTTTAGCTGACATGAGGGGAGATGTTGGAAGGGATTCTTGTCGTGTTCTAGGGCCTTGGTTATTCAAGGCACATGCTTGAGCTTAACTAACACCTCTGGCAATTCATGCTGAGGAGTTGCATAATACCAGCAAGGAAAGAATTAAATATTTTTTGGGGATAGCAAAAAAATATAAAAAGATTCAATTGTAAAAGACAAACAATAAGTGCATTGGTTTGTTTGTAATAGAAAATGAAACCTGGTTAGACTTTATTAAGTGCTAATTATTGCATGGAGCCTTCAGGAGAAGGGGTGCTGTATCATGTGGAGAAGTGTGGCTCAATGGTTAGAGCGGCAGACCCTGATGCAGAGATCTGGCCCGGGACCAGGGTTCAATTCCCGCCTCGGCGGGTCTTGGGCTCAATTTCCTCGGACCTGATAATTCTCACCTCGGTGCCTATTCAAATCATGGGTCCCACTCTGCAACTCTGGGCAATAGCTTGCTTAATCTCCACAACGGCCCCAACAGCGCTGGGATGCCTGGCTTCACCCTGGGGGTGCCCAGGAGTGGACATTTTCACAGGGAAAAGCCAGGAAGGGTTCCACAGCGGTATGCGTACAGCGCCTGGACACCCCTTTGGGGGTATGGGTGCGCTTTACAAGTACAAATTTCATTTCATTATGCCCAGAACAACCATGCTGGAGTTCAGAAGGTGAATGAGAAATAAGGATGCCTTTAAAGTTTGTTTTCATCTCGACAGATTCTAATGCATTCAAAGATAAGGGTCTAATGTCAGGCTATGTCTTATGATTAACTGCTGCTTATTTTTCAACATGGGATTGGTGTTTACTTTTCTGTCTCTAACTGCAAAGTAGGAACATTTCTAAGGTGAACAATCGGACAGTCTTGCTAGGGTAAAAGGGGTGTGAAAGGAAAGACTGTAGGACGTCAGGGTTTCCCTAACCAACAACTAAATGTAAATACCTGTAAATGAACTCTACTAATATTTCAACATTTATCAGCAGTTAGGAAAGGACAAATGAAGCACATTTTTTGTTGTAAATCTGAAGTGTGATGAAAAAGCTTTTAATAGGTTCAAAACAAATCAAGCCACTTTACTTGCATCCGATTTTCACACATTATCATTTGAACACTATGGTTTTATCAGTAAAACTGCATGTTAGTACGAAATTTGTGGTCATTTTATTGGAAAATGTGTTGTCTGTACAAGTAATAGATTTGCGTCAGTATGCTCTAGAATACACCATCACTACATAACACACACCCTTAACTCTCTCCTGAAGAATGGGCATTGCTCATTTACTATACTTATTTATGAGAAACTTGGATTTTCACAATCCCTATGACTTCAGTGAAGTAGCATTGATGGCAGCATCCCACTCTGAAAAGTGTGCCAGCACTACTGGATTTGCCCTGCAAACCACTTCCACTTACGTCTGAATGAAAGCAAGTTTTTGCCAACCCATAATGCAGTGTTCCGGTAACCTTATATGACTGATATATTGGGACAAGAGAGATGCTGGAACTTAATTGCAATGTTACATATTAATCCTGGATGGGTTTGCAGGCCTAACTATTTTATCAGCCAGTATCAATAATTTCTCCAAGGACAGACTAGTAATCTCTGCTTTCTCCTTCATGAATTGAGCTTCTTTAGCAGAAATATTAAGAGCTAGGTGGAAATGAAGCCTGAATCTTCCCATGACCAATTCTGGATTAATTTATATGTCTGGCATCCATCTCTCTATCCTCATATTTATCCATCTGCCTGTCAGTCCATTCCTCCCCGCATTCATGGGTGCCTGTCAATATATGAGAGAGGGAAGAGAGGGAAGAGAGGGAAGAGAGGGAAGAGAGGGAAGAGAGGGGAGAGAGGGGAGAGAGGGGAGAGAGGGGAGAGAGGGTGTGTGTGTGTGTGTGTGTGTGTGTGTGTGTGTGTGTGTGTGTGTGTGTGTGTGTGTGTGTGTGTGTGTGTGTGTGTGTGTGTGTGTGTGTGTGTGTGTGTGTGTGTGTGTGTGTGTGTGTGTGTGTGTGTGTGTGTGTGTGTGTGTGTGTGTGTGTGTGTGTGTGTGTGTGTGTGTGTGTGTGTGTGTGTGTGTGTGTGTGTGTGTGTGTGTGTGTACACATTCATGTCTGTTAGTCTGAGTAGATGGGGACGTGAAGGTCTATTAAGCCATGTATGTGGGGTACCAGTATGTATGTCGGAGAGCCTTGGTGACTAGATATGTGTCTTCAGGTGTTCGTGAGTTCATGGATGTCTATTTTCTATTTATTTTGATAGTTTTTATAGTGCAAACATGATGCTTGCGGGTATCAGAGCGCTAAACAAATTTACAGAGAGCAGAGCAATAATAAAAATATCATATTTGAGAAAAAATACAGGATAAGGTAGTACCCAGAAACGGGATGGTACGTTTTACACTGTTCAGAGAGCAAAAGAGATAAACCAACAGATTAGATTTATATTAAAGTATATTTTTCAATTTATGTGCATTGACGATTATAATTATGCGGACTCTTGTGGGGATGCATATCTTTAGGTGTGGCGTCAGTTCGTATGCCAATCCTCTATCTGTCATTCTCTCCATCATTCACCCCGTCTATTCATGTGTTGTTTTGTGGTGTGCATGTGTGCCTGGAGGTGGGAAATACCAGAACATACCATATTAACACATACATCCGATGTCACAGGCATGTGAAACAGGAATACATACATTTAGATGCAACACTGACTGATATCTGCTACATCACAAATACTGACAACTTTGATTCTTGTGTGTCAGAGTAGGAAGAGGTTCAGAAAGTTCACGGAGAAATATATTCGAGAGAATCAGAGAAAATTTCAGGAAGTTTATCAAGTACATTTTAGATTTGGACTAGAGGAAACAGAGGCGAGGACAAAATCTCTACGACTGTCGGGGGCGGCGTTTTTACATAACTATTCCAATGACAAGTGAGATTGCACAGGAAGTGGATCACACTGCAGATAAAACCTACACCTGATTCACAAAGGAAGGATTGGAGCACTTCTGGGTGTTGGGATGTCATGTTACTCATGAGTGCTGAAGTTCTGCCAGGTATGTGGTCTTGGCACCTCGTGGGTGCTCCCAGTAAAGAGGGATGGAACAGTGTATGGAAATGTAGAGAACGCCCACGACGCTGAAACATTATAGGAAGTGACAACAAAAGCTGTTTCCACATGTATATGCTCTTCTAAACATAACTCTAAGGAATCGAGCTGTGCACGGTGCAAAATGTGTGGGAAAGATCATGGACTTCTCCATTGAATCAGAGTGTGATGGAACTGAAGATTTCCGATGGAAGAATGCCATCCACGTGAATGACACAAAACAACACTGACTGCAAGGTTAGGGCACACACCCTAAATGTATGTTAATAACAAACATATATATTTCTGAATATCTCAGGTAATACACACACACTCCTCGAACTTTCCTGAATTGTATTGCAGGGATATACCTAGGCCATACAGACGTGTGTCCCTTAGAATACGGAGAACAATCATTTAATTCCTTCTCCAATGAAGGCTTCACTCCGCGTTCTAAGTGAAGTTTGGAGCCTACGTTTTATTACAGGACGTATGTGGAATACGATTTAGATGGAACTGTACTCATAAATATTATAGAACCACTTCCAGCATTTGTAGCTTAACATTCTACCTCCTACCCATATCTCAAAATAACTTAAAGACCAATAGCCAAACAGCATATTCACATCTGTGCTCAGAATGTCCTACAGTCTGTCCAGCAGAAGGGCTTTTGGGTAACTTATGACCTATCTGCTTTTAAAAAGGAAGAACCCAAAACATATTTGTTGGAGTTGGCCCTTTTTGCAGGGTCATCCCTGAACTTTTTTGCCTTCCTCCTGGTATTTTTTCTGACCTGGTGTTGGTGGTTTTAGGACTCTGGGCACTTTATCACTGCTGTCCAGTGTAAAGTGTGTGTGCTCTGTATGGTAAACGTGGTAAGATTGGTCTACACCTGTTTGGCGTATTTAATTTACCTATCAGTCCCTTGTAAAGTGGCATCTCATATACCCAGGGCCAGTAAATTAAATGCTACTGGTGGGCTTTCAGCGCTGCTTGCGCCACCCACCAAAGTAGCCTTTCAAACCTGTCTCAGGCCTCTGCCATTACAGGGCCGGCGCGCGCAGTTTACTGGCTCTGTGACGTGACACAAAGTGGTTGCCACATCTGTGACTCCCCTTTTACTACATATCAGTCACCCCTAAGGTAGGCCCTAGCTAGCCCTATGGGCAGGGTGCGCTGTAGGTAATTGGTAGCACATGTGCCTTAACTGTGTGTCATGTCCTGGTAGAGACTAACAGCCATTTTGGTTTCTCACTACTGTGAGGCTGCCTTCTCATAGGAGTGCATTGGGGATTCCCTGATATGTGCTTCAGTGGTAATTCCTGACCTGAGAGGAGTAGAGTGGTCAAGTTTGGTATGTTTGGAATATTGGTAATAAATGCTGCGTAATGGTGTTCGCAGATTTATTATCACTATTTTAGAAATGCCACTTTTAGAAGTGGGCATTTCTGTGTGCTATATGTCTTTGTGCCTGCCTGATGTGTATTGCATGTCTGGCTCTGGGGTGACAGGGGCTGGGGAGGTGCAGTGGCTCCAGAGGGGCTGGGTGAGTCAGCACTAGGCTGATTAGGCCAATCTGCATTTGGAGTAGTGGGAGGAGTAGCACCTGGGCCTGAATAGGACTGTGCCTGCCTTACACAATGCTGGCTCCTCCCCCCTGTGGTGTGTCTGGGGACAGAGCCTACACTGACAAAGGAGGGTGTTGTGCACATGTAAGAAAATGTGTAAGTGCCCCCCAGAACTGGTTTGGACTGGGCTTAGGCCTGTGCCAGGGGGGTAGAACAAAGACATTTGCACTATAAATATTGCGGCTGTGACCCCATGACTGGGTGCTTACTTGGGACTTGTGGCTGAAGAGGACTGCTGGGCGCCAGGAGGAACCGCCACAAAGGACTTCCCTCTGCTGGAGGGCCCTGTGAGCTGGCCTGCCTGGGCCCAGCACTGCCCCTCATGACTTTGGGGCTCAGCGCGTGGGGGGCGCTTTTTCCACTTCCCTCAGGGCTTGGGAGATCCTGCCCTGCAGTATTCAACAGACGTGGTGCTAAGAGAGCGCAGGATTCCTTGGAGGTGCCTCCCCCTTGCTGTGGGGAGCGTTGCATTTTTGTACCTCTAAAAAGAGGGGGTCCTGCCCAATAGGAGCGCATGGTGGGGCGCTGTGCTGTCATCCCCCACTGAGCCTGAGACGTGGACTCTTTCCCCGGTCCACGGAGAAAAGCCCTTTGCGAACCGGAAGTCAGGCAAGGAGAGCCTGACCGTGCGCGGAGTCTGCAGAGCAACTGAGTTGGAGCCTCGCGGGCTCCTGTGGCCGCAGAAAAGAAACCACCGGAAGTCAGGCAGCCAGTGCGCGGATCGGTGCATTCCTCCCCAAACTTTATGGGCACTTGGCGGTGCTGGGTGTCTGCACCCGAGAGAGACGGCAGGCACTGAGTAGAGAAGGGAGCCGCTGAGAGGTAGGAATTCTCATCCTAGCGGCTCCCGTGTGCTGCAGTGTGGTGATGTCAGGGGCCCGAGGCGCCCCAGCAGAAGGAAAAGTTGAGCCGCAGGAAGCCAGGCGAAACCTGGCTGTGGGCGGGGCCGCAACGAGAGCGGGTCGGACGGAGACCTCGCTCCGTGTTCCACGGCAGCTGGTCCCTTGCTCGAAGCAGAGCGGCTGCGCCGCGTGGTTGAGAGCAGTCGCGGATCAACGTGCCAGGGCGGTAAGCCCTGGCCAGAGGGGGACTCTTTGCTCCGTGCCTCCCGGCCCAGGAGGAGGCCCATCCGGAGAGTGGAGTGTGGACCGGTGTCAGCCAAGGAGACGGCTGCGACCAGAGGAGTGGTGAGTGTCAACCTCCCCTCCTCCTATGAGAAAGCACGCATTGCAGGGCAAGCCCAGGACAGGGCCCTCGCTTAGGAACGGGCATATGTTGTGCCCTGGTGCAAGGGCACGTGGCCAGTGAGGAGCCCAGGTAGTCTGTATTACCTTGTCTGGGCTGCACCCTAGATGGTCAGTAAGGGTGACCTGTATATGCCCCAGGGGGGGGGGCAGGATGTGTTTATGAGATATACACTGCGATAGGTGTTTTGAAGTGCACCCCTGCTGATTATGTTTTGCGCAATCTGCCTTCTAGGCAAAACCTGGCTACTGCATTTATGGGCCTGATGGGATTACAATATGTGCACACTAATAAGGTTTGTTACGTGCACTATTGTTGGCGTTTATGCCCTAATATGTGCCCTCTGAAAGTGGGTACGTTGGAGCACTGTTGCTCATGATGTATGCATAATGTGTGTGTGCTAAGTACCTCTTGCCAGTAGTTACTGGTTGTCTCTTTAGTTTCACTACTTGTGAGTTGTGATGTTATGACAGTGGCCCGATTGGCCCTGTAAGTGTATATAATCCCTGTGAAGTCATGACTAGTGCCAGGTGGCACAGAGTATATATGTGATTATGTTCTAATGTGTCTTAGGCATAATACAAAGGCTATTTTTTATATAACCTTGTGTGGAGTTTCTTTTGTGGTGTGTCTAGTGTGTCACTGCTGTGTGAGTGTGTTACGCAAACACTTTACACATTGCCTCTGGGATAGGCCTGACTGCTCTAGCCACGCTACCAAGGGGGTGTGCAGGGGTTATCTCCAGTGTGTAACTCCCTTGCCCTGACTAGAGTGGTGGCTTTTGCCTGGCTTAGGCGCTTGCCCTAGCCAACCAGAAATCCCATTTCTAACAATATTCCTTCATTTGATTTTCCAAATCATGTCTTGGTATCTCTAACATAACACACATGGAGGGAACACGACTTGCACTTTTGTGAATAATTAAAAACATACAGAATAATCAGCAAGACCGTGCCGATGCTGACGCAGCAGCAACCAAAGAGCCTTCAACAGGGAAAGATGTCACGCTACAGGATATTATGGGTACCCTCAACAAGATACACACCTCTCTGGAGTCCCGTATAGATACCGTTACCACTGAACTCTCACTTATCCGTGCGGACCTCAGAAACCTCAGCTCCCGGGTGACGGTGGTGAAAACGACGACAACTGCTTTAAGTACAGACACAACCACCCTGAAGAAACAAATGAAACCGCTAGAAATAGACAACAGAACCATGGCGGCGAAGCTCGATGATTATGAAGGTCGCTCCCGACGCAATAACGTGCGAATCGTGGGAGTACCAGAGGGAACGGGGGGCCCTGCAGTGGACCTCTTTGTGGAGGACCTGATCAAGAACCACCTGCAACACAGGGGACTCCAATTATTTTTCGGTCGAGCGAGCCCACCGTGTCCTCGGGGGCAGACCCAGGCCAGGAGCGCCCCCCTCTGCCCATACTAGCACGTATTTTCAACTTTCGTGATCGAGACCTCATCCTCCAGACGGCAAGAGCGGCCCCCCCGATCCGCTATCAGCGAAGCACGATCTCTTTCTTCCCAGACTACACAGCGGCTGTGGCTAAACAGCGACGGATCTTCATAGCCGTGAAGCAGGAACTCAGGAATCGCGAACTTAAATACTCTATGTTGTTCCCTGTGAAACTAAGAGTGGAGGCGGACGGGAAGACGTGGTTCTTCACCACTCCGGAGGAAGCACAGGATTGGTTGGAGGGATGGCGACAGGTCCCACACCGCGGTAAGCCCGGACGAAACGCAGTTCGTGACACAACAAGATCACAATCCCTGGACCGGATGGGTGGCTCGCCGGAGTCAGAGATCAGGCCCAAAGAGAACTGAATAGACATATTCGGCACCCTCTGAGGAGGTGCGGACGCACTGGGACCCATTCCACAGTCCGGATATGGCACTGAGTGAAGAATCACGATGCTGCGATCCGGACCTGTATGGGGAGGGGGCTGTAAGCTCCTACAATGACCCACTGAGACAGTGACTTATCCAGGGTCGGTCACTAGTAGCCCCCCGCAAGACTTTGTATGGACATGGGGTTTCCGACATCTTATTATGCTTACCTAAATGAAGCTGGGAGGGCAATTCTGTCTACGAGAAGGCCCCCGTGGGGGTAACCCGGGAGCTCTCTCTCCCCCCTACGAAGGTACCGTGTAATGGGAAATAGGCACTCTGCAAAGTTGGGGTGGTGGGTAGTTCTAAAACTGTCTTGCAGGGAGGCAGGGAGGGGGGAGGGTATGAGGGTTTCTTGGGGAAGTTCTGACTTATTTGGTTTATTTGTTTTTATATGTTATATGGCACACCGTAGATCCACCCATGTTGTTCGTGCAGTGCTGCAAAACAATCTCAACCGTATAGTGTACGCCTCCAACACTATCCATGACGACGCCCCCTGATCCCACCACACCTGTGACACCTCACACACAGCATCTACCTATCATATCCTGGAACGTTAACGGTCTCCGGGATAAGCTCAAGCGCGGACTGGTCCTACAATATCTAAAGCGTAAGGCACCAGCAATAACCCTACTGCAAGAGACCCATTTAACAGGGATGGCTTGCAAAGCACTAGACAGGTGGGGTTTCAAACTAGCGGTACACTCGGAGTTTACATCTGGTTCATGGGGGGTAGGAATCCTTCTTAAAAAAACAATACCCGATTGTCATCAAGCACACATACACAGACGACCAGGGCCGTTTCGCGGCGCTGTTGTGTCAATGGGAAGGTCGGATGGTCAACATAGTGTCAGTCTATGTCCCTCCAGCGCTCCACTCTTTAGCATTCTGTGCGCTCAGCGACTTCCTACTTCAGCTCCCACAGGGCAATTTAATTATAGGAGGCGATTTCAATGCTACATTGGATGATACTCTAGACCGTACGCCCCCTCGGCAACACCGGACACACTCTACCCTAACAGATTTCCTAGACAGGCCTGGTAGACATCTGGCGCCACTGCTTTTCACGAACACGACAGTATACATATTACTCAGGTGCACACAACAGCCTCTCCAGAATAGATCACATACTGGCACCGGCAGGCGAGATAGGAAACTTCCTGAACGTTGCACATTTGCCGAGAGGTGTCTCTGATCACTCCCCGGTCAGCGCTCTATACACCTGGCATACCACGGCACAGGGTCGCATATTCCCTATATACCCTGGATACCTCAAGACCCCTACGATCTGGAAAGGACTGACTGACACTACCAAACACTATTTTAGCGAAAATGCACTCTCAGTCTCTGCCCCATTTCTCCTCTGGGAGACATACAAGACAGTGCTCCGTGGGCAGGCGGTCTTCATAACGCACCATAAAAGAGAGAAGGTTCAGACAGTAGCGACACTCGAACAGGAGGTAGACGTCCTAGAGGGCCCAGGGACAGGACCCCTCCGATGAGAACACTCACTTATTATACCTTAAAAAGCACGAGTATAGAGACCATCTGTGGGAGGAAGCGAAGACGCGACTCTACTACCCAACACACTATATATGAAATCGGTGATAAGGCCGGCAGGCTTTTGGCCTGGCTTGACAAGCGGGAAAAGGCGGATAGGTGGATCGCATAACTTCAGCTCCCCACGGGCGAAACCACACAGAATCCCCAAGGCATAGTTGACCTCCTAGCACACCACTACGAACAGGTTTACACTTCCGCGCTCAAAATAACACAGGAGGATGCGGAGGAGTTCCTCCGTGATATTAAACTTCCAAAGCTCACGGAGAAGGAGTCTCAATTATTAGAGGCAGAGCTCTCAACCGAAGAAATTGCGACAGCAATCGGTAAACTTCAGTCAGGAAAGGCATTGGGCCCGAACGGTATTCCCATAGAGTGGTACAAACGTAACACAACGACACTCGCACCGTATCTCGTAGCTATGTATGAGGCCAGCTTGGACAGGGGGGGAACTTCCCCGAGACCAAAGAACGGCAACAATAGTGGCCATCCACAAACCCGGCAAACCCGCGCAGGAGTGTGCCTCCTACCGGCCCATATCTCGGATTAACGCTGAGGCCAAGATATTGGCCAAGACCCTGGCCAACAGACTCACGCCGCACCTAGCAACGTTAATACATCCGGATCAATCCGGGTTTATGCCTGGGAGGAATACGGCCTTAAATTTGAGACGCCTCCACAACGTGTTGGGCCGAAAGCATACCATCCAAGAAGAAGCCATCGTGCTGTCCTTGGACGCACGAATGGCCTTTGACACGGTCGAGTGGCCCTTTCTCTTCGCTGTTCTCGTGAAATTGGAGTTCGGACCAAAATTCTGTTCCTGGGTAAGGCTACTGTACACTACTCCACTGGCCCACGTAGTGGCCAATGGGCATAGATATAGAGAGTTCCCACTGCACCGAGGCACGAGACAGGGCTGCCCGCTGTCACCGCTTCTCTTCGCCCTCGTACTGGAGCCTCTGGTGGCCTGGGTGCGACAGGACCCTGTCATCTGCGGGCTTCGATGGACTGAGGGATGTGAGGATCGAATATCCTTATATGCGGACGATGTCCTCCTCTATATGGCCTCTCCCAGACGCTCCCTGTCTTGCATGTTAGACATCTGTGGTTCATATGGACGATACTCAGGGTACACGATTAATTGGACAAAATCAGTGCTTTATGTCCTGAAGGGTCCCCCACCAATACTCCCGGCTGGCTGCGACGTAACAATTGTCGAGGACACTTTCAAATATCTGGGGATTCATATCACCCATGACCCGGAGGTCTTTATGACTCTGAATCTCCAGGCCCCCCTGAAATGGCTGCAAAGAGATACCAAGCACTGGCAGTTGTTGCCACTGTCGCTCCTGGGGAAGGCGGCACTTTTCAAAATGATGGTGCTCCCAAGGTTCCTCTACGCCCTTCAAAATACACCTTTCTTGGTCCCTCAGTCCCATTTCCGGGCCATAGAGGCAGAAGTCACTAAACTCCTTTGGGATAATAAACCAGCTCGCATAGCTATGACGAAACTGTATCGCACCTGGTATGATGGGGGCATCGCACTCCCGAACATACAAATATACTATTGGGCCTCCCAATTGATAGTGATTAACCACTGGATGCATGTCCCACACACGGACCCAGCTTACATCCTCGACCGATCAGAATTGGGAGAGGAGGGGCTATATCGGGCACTCTATAACAAGACCCGGGCCCTAATGGGCCCCACGAACCACACACTCCAGGTATGGAATATGGTGCAAAAAAAGCTAGGATGGCACAACAAGATCACACAAGCAACGCCCCTCTGGGTCACGGACAGGCTGGGAAGATTGGGTAAAAGCAAAGGCTTTAATCATTGGGACAATATCGGAATATACAAGGTTGGTGATCTTTGGGTGCGGGGAAAGGTGATCCCATTTACACAGCTCCAGGACCAGTATGAGATGGCACCAACGGAGCAATTCCGCTACCGCCAGATCAGACACGCCCTAGAGGCGGTAATTCCCCCCCGACACCACTCTACCCGAGGCCTCTCCGTTGGAGGACAGGCTACTGACGGACCATATGGATAAGAAAGCAATCTCGATGACCTATCGGAAGATTATTAACAACATGCCAGACCCCGTGAAGAAGCTCAGAGACAAGTGGCGGGCGGACCTGGGAGAGTTAGATGATACTGATTGGCAGGAGGCACTAGCGTCACCTAGAGAAGTAGCGATTTCATCCAAATTACGCCTCGTGCAGCTCAAGATCTTCCATAGAATCTACTACACTAGAACTACTCTTTATAAGATTGGGAAAGCTGACACCCAGCTCTGCCTGCGGCAATGTGGGGCGGTTGGTACATTCTTTCACATGCTGTGGGCCTGCCCTGTAATAATGTCGTATTGGAAGTCAGTCATGTCCATCATCACGAGGGTGAGTGGGAATCTAGTCCCTACAGAGCCCAAATGCTGCTTACTCAATATCTGGGTAGCGACAGACCTCAACTCGACGTTACAGGCCGGGGCGACCCTGGGTATGATGTTGGCCAAAAGGAATATTGCTAAACGCTGGGGTGTGGCCTCTGCCCCCACACTAGCGGAGTGGTGCAGAGATATATGGACACGGCCATGGTGGCGGAAAAGACCGTATACGTGCACAGGGGCTGTCCCAAAAAATGGATGAGAAAATGGGGAGGCTGGAACTCCTACAGGGGGGATATCTGTGAATTGCCAATAGTGACCCGAGAATTGGAATAAAGTAATGTAATTGACACTAATGTCTGTAACAATGTACATGCATGCGGCAAGCTGCGAACAATGATGTATGGTAAATAGCAACAACAAGGAATATATACTGTGTGGACCGTAAATACACTATTTGATATGTACAAAGAAGTGATGTTTGTGCCATTTACGATTTTTTTTTTAAACCGTACAGAATAAAGTAGCATCTACAAAGTCTCATCTAGTCCACTTTTTGCAATCCATCACAAACCTGAAACAGGTTCTGTTCAAAGTTTAGTACTAAAATATGCAATAATATATAGTGACAATGTATGTATTCCACTAAAGACTATTGTATCATATTGATTATAAAATAAAAAATAAACAGAATGATGCTTTCAACAATCAACATACAACAACATTGACAGCAATTTCCTTTGGTAATTCATTTAAAACGCACCTAATGTATAACATAACAGCTGTGTTAAACATGAGAGTAAAATACATTTACCATCCTTTGTAAAATTACCCCCATTTGTTAAAAAGAGGGTACAGAATACTAACTCCTTTCACGAAAAAGCAAATGATGGTAGAACAATATGATTGTTGAAGTTTCTACGAAAAAACTATCTATATTCTGCCATAAATTCCTCCTGCAAGTTTGTGTACATTAATGTCAAGAAAATAACACCTTTAGTTACACACTGAACTACTAAGCAACAAGCCATGCAAGTGTATATACTAACAAAGACAATATTTCATCAGTTCAGCAATGTAACTACAAGAATCACGTGATGAGCGCGTCCGACCTGGAAGATAAAATGATCATGTCTGCTGGTAGATGCTGTCCGTTGGTGACCTTCACAATGTCTCCTACTGCCACCTTGTGATTCAGGAGAGGAAGTGCAGAAAAATGGACAGGAGAAAAAGTTTAGATCTTTGGTGAGTATGAAATGCCTTTAGCTCTTTTATACAACACGTATCTTTAAAAATCTACTTAAACAGTTTCACCTCAGAATACATCCCCAGTCCATCGGTTTTAGCAGAAACATGTTACATGAATATCTTAAAGCAAATACATGTGATGGCGCCAACTTACTGATATTGTAGTTGGTAACTACTAGACATGGCGACCCTAGAAGCAGCATTAGATATGTATTTATAGAGGATAGTGGATTTTCCTATTTACTAGATACAGGAAGCAAATCAAAGGCAAAGTTTAAGTTACCTGGGGACACTGGACCTTCAACATAAAAGAAATCACAGTGACTCCGACTATTACTAGAAATAACAAAACTCAAATACAAGGCTCCTCATTTCACTTATCAGAGGATGTTAGTGGTATTTGAGTACAGACGTGGAGGAGAAGTAGAAGAAATAAAACACAGACAGGTAGCCTCATTTTTTCAAATTTATATCATAGTTTGTGCGAGGAGAGTTCACCAGTCTTCTGTTACTTATTGCTGAAAGATCAGATGAACGCTGTAATACTACACGAATAAAGGGCTCTTAAAGTTGACCACAGCGCACAAGGCCTTCAACAGAAACAGAAGTTGTATGCCTGAAACGCTTCCCATGTGCCTAGTGCACATTATATTGAGACAGATATTTTCAGATTTTAGATTATTTCTTTAATCCCTAATGTAGTTGAAACTTGGAGGTGTATTGATGTGTACAGCACAATCATAACTATCAGCAGCAATGTGTGTTACAGTAGTGGGAGAGCAGCAGAGTGCAGGAAAGGTCTGCATGGTGAAGGTGGACACTGAAGGGTGCATTGCAAAATGGAAGTAAGTGAATAGGGAGCTAGAGAGAGAGGGACACATGGGATGAAGAAATACAAAATAGAGGGAGAGGGGAAAGCAGTAGAGTACAGACTGTGGAGAGCAGCAGAGCAGGAAACGGGCACAAGGTTAGCGGAGGTTGAACGAGGGGAAGGTGGACATTGGAAGATGCAATATAGCGGGATAACATTCAAAGAGGACACAGTGGGTATATACCATAGGGGCAGGGGTAGGGTGGCTAGACCTTACGTTGAGCTGCCAATGCAAGGAGAAACTCCATTTGTGAGAACCCAAATTAAAGGGGAAATACCAGAACAGAGAATATGAAAATGAAACATATGGAAATGAGTTTAAAGTGCTAGCCATACTTTGGTGCATACAAAACATACAGGGGCCCACTCACAAAGGTAAATTTGGTCATAAACCTAAGTTTACAACCACATTTACCTCACTTACACCTTTCAGTAATTTATGAAGGAATACCTGGCAGGCATTAGCTGTTTTACTGATATGGACATTTTTTTCAATGAGTTTCACTCATATGTGGTTTACACCATTATGGTCCAGGTAAATAAAAAAAAATGTTTAAATCCTTGCTAAATTGTCTATGTCTTTATATGTCTTTTGAAAGTTTTGTTATCGTAATGGAATTTTATGTGATTAATAAATGTAAAATTAAACAAAAGATGAATGTTAACTTCTACATACTTTCTAACCCGACGCACTTGTTGTGTATGCAATGCCTACAGTGCTCAGACATGGTTACAAAAACAGGTGTGAGTTTACAACGTATGTGAACACCATACAATTACATATGTAATTTACAGCATACATAATTTATACATACATAAGCCAGAATCATTTGTGTATTATCCAGATCACTTCAAGGCAATAATGTGCATGGATAAAGTATGAATGCTATCATTTACAGGAGTGTTTTTGAATTAGCCTCTATTTTGCCACCATGTCTCCTAGTCAGGTCTCACTTACATCCAATATTATTCTTTTGTCATTTTCCATCAGCAATTTCAGTAGATATTTTAACATGCATCTGCAGATTTTGTGACTTTAGGACAGTATTTGTAAGTCTAGCAAACATGCAAGTAGAGAGGAAGGGATGTTGGGATAGCAAGTGAATGAAGAATGAATGTAGTGTTTTCTGCAGTGTATGTTGTACACCCTGCACTCCACAGCTCGACTGAACACAGACAAAAGAACATTTGACCACATTACCCCCATATTGAAGTATCTTCAATGGCTTCCAAGAGAGGCCTCGAATCAAATTCAAATTCTGTTGCATACACTTCAAAGTGGTACACACTGGCAGACCCAGCTACCTTACTGAACTGCTGAATATCCCAGGCGGATCAAGATGATCTCACAGAAAACACTCCTTCCTGTTAGAGCGTCCGAAATTCAAAATAACTGAAGCTCAAAGACAATCATTTTCTGGTTACTCTCACACAATCTAGAACTCCCTCCATAGACAATTAATAATGGCTCTGACATTCTCTCCTTTAGAAAAAGTCTTAAGACACCTGGCTTGAAGATACACCAGCCTGTTCTCTACTCCCACCAACAACCCCCCCCACCACCACCACAACAAAGGCATCTGTACAATATTGAATTACTTCCCCTTCCTTAAGGGCTCTGCTGCGGCAGACTCCTTTGTTCAAGATGCAATTTTTTCCACTTATCAGCTATTTCCTACTACCCTGCCTCCACCCCACCCCACCATGCCCATAGCTTGCCCGTTAACCCCTTGGTTCCTTTCATACTAATGTTGCTTGATGTTAATTGCAAAGCAAACACAAGGAGATGATGGACGGAGTGCTGAAACTTTTCAAACACTCACCCCCAGTCACAGATCTGGGTTGAATCCATCATCGTTCTTTAGCTCACTTCGCCACTTCAGTTCAGACACAGCTATATGCAAATCAGTCTTGAGCTTGTGCCTCATGGGAACAGTCCAGCCCGAACTGCCAAGCCATGATTCGACATGAGAGTTTCAAATGAGTAAAATTATGACCAAGCAAGTTTGCCCCTCCCCCACCCTAAAAAGGTAGAACGAATTCCAAATTCCACCAAATATATCAGGCAATCAATGGACAGGTCTGTGTAAGTAAATGTTAAGGGGCAGAAAAAGGTTATGGGGTGCTTTGCAACTACACTTTAAGGCACATTCAGGTCAATTAATCCCCCCCTCTACAATCTCTCTTTAACAGTCCTTAACTGTCAGTGAAAGTGAACAGATTTACTTTTTTCCCATTTTATTAAAAATTATGGACAGGAAGACATCACATTATTTAAATACTAATCAATCTGAACAAGGCTCACGGTCGGAACATGGCCAGCACTGCTGCCCAGTAGACTAACAGAAGACATGTTTGTCATAAATGCACAACAAGGGTCTTCCATCACTTACTTGTGTGGTAGTTGTGAGGTTTTATCACAGAACATTTTGTTTGCAATGATGCTAATATTATATTAATGATTTTGTGAATGTAATTTACCACGTAAGTTTTAAGTCAAAGTATTTAATTCCTGAAAACACCGAGGCTTTTGTCACATTACAGAATGAAGTAATTTTGAACAGCGTCCTGGGAAGATTATGCTTATGAATAGATAAAAAATGCAGTGTTCTGGAAGTTACACTTTTTTAAACGCAGCTAAATGTATCTATATTACCTCTTTCCAAATCATGTTCTGCCACATCCCACCTCTCATCACTGAAAAGGAAAACATGTCAAATTAATTTGTAAGTGCAACAGGGCGAACAGGTCCATTTCAAAGTGAAGCAGTCTCATCAAAGTTGAAAACATACTGTATGAAATTCTTTATTGAAATTCTTTGTTTAAGTTAATTAAAAGCATAAAAAATATACCAATACAATTTTACATCTTACAGTAAAATAGATTGGAATCATTAAAAGAAATTGCTAGTGGACAATGATACATCAGAGGAGGAGAGAAGGAAGCAAGGACCAATGTGCAGTTTATAACTCACCTCTTAAAGCTGGTCTGTAAGTGAATGCTGTTTTGTGTCAATGATGTTGCAAAGCCTTTCGATTAACTGTGTTTAGTAAAATATTCAATTTTTTCGCTATACTATTGCTATCCATGTCTCACATCCTCAAACGAAGAGCCTGATTATTACAAATTGAACTTAAAGTGCAGGTGATGTCAAATCAAAAATGATATGGTTTTATGTTGAAGTGAATGCTTCGGTAAATACAGAAGATGAGTTAACAAAACTATGCACGTTTCCTCCAAAAACATGAACAGGCAAAAACACATAAAAAACTATATCACTATCAAAAGGTGCTAAAATAGACCGGTTTCTGAACAGTGAAAATAGATCACACAGCACGTGGCACTATCCAATCAGAGGACGGGTTTAACAATGCTCAATGACACCAAAAGGTTCAATAAATAGCAGATGGAATCATTAAAACAATTGTAGGAAAGGCTATTGTTTCGAAGACTTTGCTTAAACATTGCATCATTATTTTGTACTTTTACTTGGAATTTCTGAAAAGACAAGGAAGAATTTCCTAGTGGGAATTTAGCATAACTCAAGCTTCTGACTGTCTTGATTACCGGAATTGATTACCGGAATAAATGTCTAAAAATGGACTGCAAATGTTGAGGCAGAGTATAGATATTCGTAGGGAAGGTATGCCTAAATCTTGTTATGAATTAGAAAGGCTATTGGGTACCAGGATTTGCGACATAAGTTTCTATTAGTTGCTACAGACCAATGCACTGGAAGTACAATGCATCCCAGAGAAGCAAGGGCAATATCCTAGGACATATGGGCAGGAGCTTGAGAGCTGGGATTCTTTGCATCTTTGAAGAGCAGGAACTGCCTAGCAAAGGTTCAAAGAGTCTACCCAGTGTCTATAAAAGGTAGAAGCCTTCTGGTGGTGAAATACCTGTGGACCCAGAAATTGCCTTATTGAGCACAGGGTGGGAGAAGTTGGGGGGGGGGTTCGCTACATCAAGATATGAGGTTCACGTTGGTTAACTCAAATGCAGGGGCAATAATAGAACCGGTGCAGTGGCACTGGGGCCCAAGGATTTAAGAGGCAAACTGCAACTCAATTATAGTTTTTACTGACCCGTTTTCTTTTCCTTTCTTTAGGGTCCATAGCACTCTTGCTATGCCACTAACCAAACTCAGATTTCTCACTCCAATATCTTACAAATAGACTTGGCAAATGAACAAGTACAAGAGGTCTTCTTTCTCCAGTGGCCCAGCAGATTCACATTGAGGTTTATTCCAGGTTTATCTTCTCCTGCCTAGTCTAATACTAAGAGAAGAAGGCCAAGTAACAAGCAGAAGCTGTATCCATTTGACTATATGTTTACCCTTCTTTATCTTACACTTCTCCTCACATGCACACGATGAATGAAGGGAAACCGATTTACAGTGGGAAATATTACAATTGTTATTATCAGTTCTACCATCAACACAAAAGACGGTCAATGACCAAGGTATAAGAGGGCTGCAACCCATCCTAAAAAGGAGACAAAATACATTTACATAAATAGAAAAATGACCCAGAAAAAAAATAGAAAATAGACCCGAGTTACTTGAGCACATGAGCCTCTCAAACATCTTATTCATCTGAAGGCATATCGGATATGGCACACGTTAAATTTTGAGACATAGAATCAGTTTGGATATTTTTATTTGAAGAATAATACTACAAACAATCATACAGATTAAATCCAAATAAGTCTTATTTAAAGTAATCTTAACAACCAGTCACTCATAATATTCAAATCTAAGAAAGAACAATGTTACACACTGCAATATAATGATATGTCTGATTAATACTGGTCAGATTACCCCATCTGTACACATTCATCTTCTTTCATCTTTCAAAAGAATGTAAAACAGAGGCTTACCTATCGTTTTCTTTTTGTTCACCGTGTTGTCTGCCTTGTGTCTTTTCTGTTACAAAGGAAATTTCAAATCTGATTAGAAAGCGGAACAAGTCTATTATACTGAATACGCATTCTCTTTGAGTTGTAGAGTAATAGTCTGTGTAAAAAGCATATACAATTACAACTACAAAGCATATGCCTTTTGTCAGCCACTACGAATGGTGTTTGTGATCAGTACGTATTTGCTAAACACACAGTTCAGCTTACATTCATGATCTATATTCTGTCGGCTTCCCATCACACTTAGTCCACAAGAGTGAATTCTCTGCTCAGGGGATGGCCATTGACAGTTCTCTTTACTGGCTCCAACTTTACACTCTACATGCCAGTACCAGGTCACGCAGGGAATAGCTTTTCCCCGATTCAAGAGAACTGTAAACGAAGAGGCCCTACGCACTCTCCTTTATATTAAAAACACAATTCCTCAAGCTTAGGACACACCTCCAGCTTCCACTTATTAATAACTAAACACACCCCGAAAAGGTTATATATAGGCAAACGGCATAGCAATATAAACACACCATATACACTGTTTTGTAACAGCACCAAATTCTGAAAATGTCCTACCGAATAGGCAATGTGTACTGTAGACCGGCTGGAAGAAACCGGGAAACAATGGTTCTTGAACAACTGAATACACGTATATCACTCCAGTCACCAGACGCAAGAATAATTGTGGGGGGGTGACCTCAAATGTCAGTTCGAGCCTTTGGGTCTCGATATCCCGTCCCCCTCAGTAGAAGAGGATGTTTTATGGTCAGTCCCAGCCCTTGAAAGATCTCCTCAGGGAAAATGGTCTCCGATGGCAATAAAGATCATTGCCCTTACCTTAAATCAGGGGTTGAGATTTTGTAATGGCAGAATCAGTATAGATCGACTAGGGGCTCATACATTTAATCGCCCAAACTCAACCAGCTTGATTGATTATATTCTTTTGGGCCTTCAACTATGGCCTCACTTTGAAGACATGCAAGTAGTGCCTCGACAGGATAGTGACCACAGTGCTCTAGTCCTCATGCTGAATTTAAACCTAGTTGAACAGGCTGACCATTGCTGAGAGCTACTGGGCAGGAGACTGGGGATCACTAGCAATAGGCGTAGGGTTAAATGGTGTAGCTTGGAGACCTCGCAAGAGGCCATAAGTCAGATTTTCCGTATTCTGGCTTAAGGGGTGGAAGGTCTGGTGTCACTTCTTCTGAAAGGTTGGGAAGAGTCACAGGTTGCCATTTCTGAGATCCACATTGGGCTGTGTAAGAAGCTATGGACCCTATATTTCGTTGAAACCAGGCGTATTGTTGAGAGGAAGCAACCTCTGACCTGGTACAACAAAGCCTGCAGAGATGCCAAGTCCAAATTCGTCGAGGCAATAAAGGAGCAAGACAGGTCCTTGATCCAGGAGGCCAGGCATAGCCATAAAAAAGGCCCTTGTTGATGCCAAAAAAAGACTGGGAAAGGGGAAATTGGGAGAGCTTGCTCCAAGCTGCCAATTGTAAGGATCACCATCGGTTCTGGAACATTATCTCTAGTGGCACTAGGGAAGGGTCCCATCTCACAGATGTTAACATTCCAGCAAGTGACTGGGTAGCCCATTATTCAAGCCTTTATGTGCAGAAGAGAGAACAGTCCCCCGCTGTTAGTGATTCCGTGGGATTGGGGACCAGGGGCCGATTAATACAGGTTATAGGAGAGAAGGCTGACATCTTTGAAGCAGCGCCCCAAGGTATGCCCTCAATGGCTAGGGAATAACAGAGCAAGAAATACGTCTAGCCATACAGAGTATAGTACCCAATAAAGCACCAGGTCTAGATAAAATTCCTGGGGACATATCTCGGAGGGAGGCTGACATCCGGGCGCTTACTTTTCTCCATTATTTACAGCTTTTCTAAAAGGGGCTCCCCTTGCCCCCCACATGGGCTGGGGCCGAAATCATACCCATCTACAAAAAAGGGCTTGAAATGAACCATTAAATTATAGACCCATAAGTCTTATTGACAGCTCGCAAAAGCGGTTTTGTAGGTTCATACTCTGTAGATTGCAGGAGTGGATGGCTAGGAATGACATTCTGTCCTCCCTACAGGCGGGCTTTAGAGAGGCCACAAGCACGATTGACCATGTGTTCCGGCTCCTGATGGTGTACTGGTGACGCCTGTATGTCGTGTTTGTTGACCTTCACTCCGCCTTTGATTGGTCCCCAGATCCACCCAGTGGCAGATATTACAAGAGATGGGAGTACCCAGCGAATTAGCAAACATCATTGTGAGGCTGCACATGAACAATTATGTGCAGGTGAGGTGTGGCCAGGCTGGTGAGCTGTTAGAGCCCTTCCCTGTAAGTAGAGAGGTAAGACAGGATTGTGTACTTGTCCCAATGCTCTTTTCCCTTTACATCAACTGCCTTATAGACTATCTGGGGCAGTTGGACAACGATGCCCCTTACTGGCGAACATGAGGATTCCTGCTCTCATGTTCGCTGACTACAATCTCTTGCTCTCAAAATCCCCCATGGGCTTGCAAAAACTCCTGGATCATTTTGAACAACTTCGCAGGGATCGGGGCCGGAAAATCAATATAGGCAAAACGAAGTACATGATTCTAAACCCAGGGCTAACCCAGTTCTAGTGGAGTCTCCCCTTGAAAGTGTGCAATCATCCACATACCTGGGTATTACAGTCGCTGAACATATGGGGTGGCAGGCACACACCACCCAGCGCAGGTTCAAACTAGAGCAAATCACAGGGGGCATTTCCAAGATGGCATATAGATTGCAGTTCCATCCAACAAGCCCGGCCCTGCAAGTTTATCAATCAGCTAAGTATGGTGCAGAGCTGTGGGGCCATATTGATGCGACTACACATGATTTAGTTGAAAATCGATTCATCAGACAACTGGTAGGTGTCCTATTAATACCCTGTTGCGTCCCCTCAGACTTGACCTTGGGATTGGACCCTTATCTGCTAAAACTGGTATACGCCTGATCTTGTACTGGAAGAGGCTCTGGACTACTCCGGAGCTCCAGCAGTACCGGGAAGCCTAGTCTAGATCCTCAGTCTTGCAGGCTCTAGTAAAATTCCCTGGATGTGGTATGTGAGATCCCTCTTTGAGATAATTGGGTTTTTAACTATGTGGAGTATCCCAAACGAGTCAGCTGGGATCTCCAAGAACAGCATCAAAAAAGCCTATTGGCAGCACATAGATATTGCAGCAAACACAGAGGAAAGCAGAGGTTCTCTGACCGATGCATTCCTTGTAGTTAATAACGTTTATAGCAGAGAAAACTTCGCGGATGAGATCGAACCTCCTATGGCTAGGCACATGTTCCTGCAGTTCCGCTACAGGATGCTTCCCCTCTGGTCCTTCACAGCTAGATGGGCAAAAGTACCCAGTGTGGATGAGAGGCGCTGCCCATCATGTGGTGCCACCGAGGAGACCCTAGATCTGCCCGGCGTACGAGAGCAGGCGGTGATGCTGGATATCACCGCTGTGCCGGTCCCTAGGCACTAGAGAATACAAAGTTGCCCTAAGGATACTAAGAACTGATCTTAGTTAGTCATTAATCTTTGCACTAACACGTTATCTACTGGCTATGTGGAAAGCTAGGGCAAAGCTCTCCATAGTAACTGGAAACCCACTCCGGTTTGATGTAGTAACGTGAGATACTGCACTTTCAATGCTCTGTCTTGGATTCTAATACTTCACCCTACTATTATCTTTCCACATACTTCACTATAGTGCGCCCACTAACCAACAGTCTTTTATTTATGTAAAATCTGTCATTTTCATAACCCTTCGAACTCTAATGAATTGTATTTTAACCATATTTATGTACTTAACTATTTATGTTTTATATTGAATAACGTTTATTTAATGTACTTTTATGGCCTTTTGAGCCGAAATAAAGCTGAATTGAATTGAAAATGTCCTTCTCTTATGCCAGCGTTTAGGAGACATTACATCTTCATTTCAAAAACAGCCTACTCTTTTTCACCATCACCTTTCTTTCAGTGCACATAGCCATGTGCACCTCATGGATATTACCCTTAGGGCATATCCATACACTACATTTTATGCCATCACCTCTTCCCACCAGCATCAATTGTAGCTAGCATATGGACATGTTCGGTGGTAAACCGGTGTAGGGTGTGGCTTTTAACCATTTCTAGTGTTACTTCATCTTGCACATACTATGCTTCGTTTGTTTGATTGAGTTATGGGCAGTAGCAGCTGCTACCGGATGGGGGTAGTGAGGCGGCGGAGGGGGGAGCCGCCACTGGTTATGGGAAGGCTGGAACTATTGATGTCATTCCAGATATCATCGGTGATGTAATCTATATAATTGGTGATAACCTAAGAGATCTCTGTGATATCATCAACCATAGAATCTGAGATGTCATCAGTGATGTCATGGGTAAGGTCATAGTAAAGTATACAAAGAATTGATGGATGGAATGCCACTGGTAATTACTCAGAGACACATTCCAGTCCATCGTTATTTTGCACACCATGCCACCTCATATTGTTGGGTCCAAACTGAGGTGGCATTGTGTGCAAAATTAAGATGAAATGGGATGCGGCCTGAGTAATTACCAGTGGCTGAGATTAATTCAAGCTTTCCATCCATCACTGGTCTGCATGCCAATGGGCTGAAAAACCCAGTGTGCCACTTTTTACAATAGCTTGTAAAACCTGTCTCAGGCCTGCCACTGCAGCATGTAGTGGTTTTAAACTACCATTTGGACCTCGCAAAACAAACTTCATTGCGCTGTTAGGCGATCTCTTGTCTGTACTTTGTGGGGTCTGACTCCTCCCATGCTTTGGATTGGCATTTGTATGTGTCACTTAAAAATTGTAGCCTGCAAATGGCTAATAGTGGGTGCATTTCCCACCTTTTCTGAGAAGTTCACTCCGATGGAGTATTGCTGCGGGTACGAGCAGCAGCGCACACCCAGAAGCAGTCCCTACGTGCAGTCTGGTGCATTATTACTGCCTTTGTTTATGTCACTGGTAGAAGCCAATTGTTTTTTTGGGCTTACGGTGGTGTGGGCGGAGCCAAAATCCAAGGCCATGGGCAGTGCATGAAGAGAGAGCACGAGACCGGGAAGCTGACTCACCAGATATTATTAGCCTGGGATATATAACAATGCTTTGCTGCCGGCACAAGCATCTTCGGTCCAGAGTAGGGAGGATCTGTTCTGGTGCAGGGCGCTGAGGTCGGACCGGGAAGGCCCCTCTGCTTATGGGTATGCAGTGCGGCTCTAAGAGGCGGTCTCGCACTGTTTGCGGAGGGCAGCCCTCCCCCTGTGGCAACTCCCACCCAGTCTATTGCATGTGCTTTTATTTATGGGGAAGCGCATACATTCCAGTAGCCCGGCAAGGTGAGGGTGTCCCAGAGCCCTCTTCTCCACTTTCCATCCAGCCCACTCCTGCTCATTTCACTTGATGGCTCCCTCATTGTTCTCTTCTCCACCCACCCAGTTTATTTTTTGTAATCCGCCCACCCTCTTTCCGTTGCTTTCCTCACCCGCTTCTCCCCAACAGCCCCTCTGTTGTTCACCCACCCCGTGCGGTCCTTTAAATATTTATTTTCTTACATTTTATAGAGGGCCTGGTAGCTCCCATTTGCTGCTGGGCCACACCGCTTGTTTTGGATTCTGTCTTTGACTACCCGTGTGACCTGCACAGTTTACTAGAGTAGCGAATGAGGTTTAAAGGGTTGCTTACTGCACATGTTGTGCCTTGAAGCTCTTCGCGGCGAGGAGCAGAGGGTCAAGCTTGGCATCGGTTTCATTCAGGTGAGAGGGGGTCACAGATGAGGGAGCCTTTCTTATGTTCCTAGGCGCCGGATGTTAAATTCTGCGCCAAAATGATTGCTTTTCTGGTTAGCCGGTAGCGACTTACCAAGCAAGTCATGCCACTGGTGTGCCTCTGCCCGACGTCGCTTGGGTCTGGTATAGGGTGAAAAGTGTTACAGCAAACAAATGATGGACGGAATGCTGACAATGCAAACATTCTCCACCAGTCAAAAGATCTGGGTTAAATCCATCGTTCTTTTGCCCACTACGCCACCCCAGTTTGGACCCAGCCATATGCAAATCAGTCTTGACCCTGTGCCCCATGGGAACAGTCCAGACCGAACTGCCAGGCTAGGGTGCTTGTTTCCAGTCCAGGGAGGACCTGGCCTGGCAGTTCGGGCTGGACTGTTCCCATTGGGCGCAGGGTCAAGACTGATTTGCATATGGCTGGGTCCAAACTGGAATGGCATGGTGAGCAAAAAAACGATGGATTTAGGCCCAGGTCTCTGTACTGGGGTGAATGTACGACATTGTTCTGCATTCTGTCCATCAATTGTTGTTTTTGCATTTGTCACCCCGAGTGGGACGGGTATGCCCAGACGTGGGTCCCGTGCTCTCCATGCCACTGGAGTCCAGCTATCCTGGCTGATGAGGGCTGAAAGCCTGAAACCGGTTCCTAGGATGCTTGTTTCCAGTCCAGGGAGGACCTGGCCTGGCAGTTCGGGCTGGACTGTTCCCATTGGGCGCAGG
Source organism: Calotriton arnoldi (assembly GCA_963921515.1). Taxonomy (NCBI): domain Eukaryota; kingdom Metazoa; phylum Chordata; class Amphibia; order Caudata; family Salamandridae; genus Calotriton; species Calotriton arnoldi. The sequence continues at coordinate 19,845 of CAWUFW010001602.1, read as the reverse complement.
GTCAAGACGGATTTGCATATGGCTGGGTCCAAACTGGAATGGCATGGTGAGCAAAAAAACGATGGATTTAGGCCCAGATCTCTGTACTGTGGTGAATGTACGACATTGTTCTGCATTCTGTCCATCAATTGTTGTTTTTGCATTTGTCTGGTATAGGGTGCCGAACGGTTAAAGCTTCCTAGCAGTTATAGTGCTTTAAGGCCGGCAGCGTGTGGCAGGTCTCAACACTCATAAGGCAAATGTCTCCCATCATTGGGCTCCTATGCACACTGTACGGCCATAGAAGCAGGCGGTGAGAGGCCTTCCAGGAGCTATGCTGTTGTCGGAACACGTGGGGCTGCCGCGCACCCAGTGGCTCCCTCTGCACTCTTTGCCTGCACTTGAGTCACTTGTCGGCAGACAGTGCTGCACCCAGATGAGTTAAATATAGGCGCTTGATAAGGACTAGCATGCGCCGCTTGGGTGCATAGATTTGATGTTCTTTGGTTGTCTTATGCTTAAAACAACCAACCGAAGCATTTTCTCATATTCCTCTTTTGATGTGAGAGGAAGCAGACCTAGGGCCAGATCTGCCAACCCCGAACACAGGGAGCAGGGTTGAGTCTTGGTGTCTGGTTAGCGTCCTGTGATTCTGGGCACAGCTGCTCCCCCTGCCTGCAAATGAAGTGCTTTGTGTGCTGTAGTTATTGCTCATATAGGGTGCCCCGGAATGCTTGGGTCGAGCTGACACTATAAAAGCGGCCAGATATATGCGCAGTTGTCTGCACTGGCCATTCATCTCAACACTGCTGGGTCAGAAACATGGAAGAGCAGGTCCCGGGAGGGTATTCACTTTAGTCAGTTACTCTCTGCACTAAGCCACAAAGGATATGTTTAATTTTATCATGCAGAGAAAACCGAGGCAAGTGGTGTTTTATGTCAGCCGCTAGACAAAGCACTTTTCAGGTAGCTCTGGCAGCCACCTCAAATCACCAGGAAGAGGAAGGGCAACAATGCACCACTCTCTCCCCGAACAATGTGCCGAACGCGCACTTCATCAGACTCGGAAACGTACCTGCACACAAAACTGTTGCAGAGATCAACACATACCCACACAAACTCGCACTACACAAAGGCCAATAAGCGCAAACCTTAACACACAAAAAATCTTTCAAGCACACACACAAACACGGAGCAACACAAAATTGACATATACACGGAAGCATACAAACATAAAATAAGGCACCTATAAACATAAATACGCACGCATAAACAGAAGCATGTACATACCGGACAATAACACACACTATGTGCACATACTGACACAAACAGACACAGCAACTCCTGTTGTCTCTTGCTCTCAGAGGTGGGCATGCCTCCAGTTCGGAAAATAAAATGCCCTCAAACCGAAATATCTGAAAGCTACACTTATTGGTGGCTGATGTGCATGTACACTTTCAGCGCCCGTCACAGTTTTTTTTTTTTGGTGTCTGTCTTTGACTCTGCTGGTGTGACACCCGCAGTTTACAAGGGTAGTGCATAGTGTATTTACAATGCCAATAGCTCTAACTCAAGCGGATGCGAGACCTATTGCATTTCCAATGCATGTTAATACTTATAAGTCACCCCTAAGGTAGGCCCTATAGGCTCATAAGGCAGGGTGCTGTAGCAAGTCTCTCTCTCCCACAGACTAACACTGGCTTACTCTATTCCACTTAATAAGCGATAATTTCAGTTAGGGAACCAATAGAGAGATGCTTCTTCTACTCACCTGAATTGTAATTTAAAATCCTCTTTATTGGTAAGTCGGATTTTAAGTCACCATTATGAAAAATCTACTTTTAGAAAGCTGGCATTTTTCTGAGGAAACAAAATGTGCCTTTCTGCCAGTGTCCAGCATCACAGGACTGTGAATGGCTCTCTTTGTGGTGTTGTGTGCATTCCTTCCAGACACAGGGGCCAAAGAACCTTGGGTGTGGGGCAGGGTGTTCTCTCCTGAGCAGGATGGCCTAGGGGTTTTAGTCAGCCCTTCCTGAGCTTCAAAGAGTTGACTGAGGCTGTGCCCACCCTCTTCTTGACTTCTGAAGCGGTGTGCTCTGCCACTAGCAAATTCAGCTAACACCTGGGCCTGGCTGCCCTTTGTTATCCTTGACAATCTGGAGCCAAACCCAGGAGAAGGGCCAGAACTAGCCAGAACCAGTTTGGGCGTAGACAAAGAGAGGGTGTCCCACACCCAGGCTGGCACTGGGTAGAAAAGTGGCACCCTCACAACCTCTCATCAGAACACTCGTGGTCCAATGGAAGATGTAGAAGAAGAACTGCCCTGCGGTCTGAAGAAGAAAGACTGGAACTGCTTGCCTTGAGCCCAAGATCCCTAGAAGTGACTCCAAGAGTCAAGGGTCAGTTGGCTGACCTATTTGAACTTCAGGGACACAACAATGTTCCAGAGGCCTTTCCTGCAACTTCCCATCTGACCAGCAGCAATTGGACTTGCCTGAGCCATGCTGCTGGTCTCTGCTTGAGTGAGTATACTACCAAGATGCAGGTGAAAATCGAGAAGTTTGGGACTCATCATGATAGTGAGTACACTCCTCACGTCAGCAACGATCACCGCGTCTTCTGCCAATGACCTGCTCATTGTGACAGACAGAGACTGCCCGTGTCTCCTACCAACGCAAAGCTCCAGTGATTTCCTCACTGCCCCCACCAACTCAAAGCTCCAGCTTGGGCTCCTCGAGTGAACTTGGACTTTGAGGAGGTAAACATTTCACCAGGATGAAACTGGCCCTCGTATCTGCCCTGCAATCCGTCGCGGACGGCCTCAACTTGTGACTAAGACCCAGTCCAACACCACCAGATACCCACGAGTGGCTCTTAGTGATTTTTGGTGCCATCATCACCGACAATTTTAAAAACTCATAACTCCTGTCCTACTAATTGAATTTTTGTTGTTTTGGTGTTATTGTATTTATTACATTTTACTCTATTTTTCTTAATTGGGTTGGGATTTTTCTTCTGCTGTTTTTTCACTTTATTACTGTTTAAGTGCTGCATATGCATAAATACTTCACAATGCCTCTAATTTAAGCCTGACTGCTTTGTGTCAAGCTATCAGAGGAATAAGCACAAGTTTATTTAGTGACTATTGTGGTTCACCCCGACAAGAATTCTGTCTATTTGAGTGGGGTTCTTACCCCTGCACCCCCCTCAACTAATAACCCAATTTCTTACAGATGACGTTTGCCTTTGGAATGGTTTCTTGACAGGAAAGTGTCAAACGCAGGATGATTCCACAGCCAAATAAGTTAAATTACTGTGACAAACGTAAAGTTGTTTGGAAGAGTTCAGAATACAGAATATAGCAATGGCGAAAGTTGAAATGTAACACAAGTTGAAGCAGTAGTGAATGGGCTAGTGTTTACTCGAAAAGCTTTACATGAAGAAAGTGAAGTTATTATGCACAGAAATGAATGGAGCAGAAACAAATATGCAACCATATGGTAGGACAATGTCCCAAAGTCGAAGAGGGATGGGATGCAGCTGTGCTGAAAATAGAGACTATGATGTAATTCAGAATTTAAAAAAATGATTTAAGGTTGATTATCAGTAATGACTTAACTATTAAGGATCAAGACTGACCCACACAGAGGATGGCAACATGGACAAAAAAGCCCTGGCAACTGATAAATAATTAATTTTGAAGCACTGGGATTGAGGAATGGCGAGAGAAAAAAGGCAAGCTAATTATTATAAAGAGTGACTATTCAAGTGAGATGAAAGAGTGGTACATTTTAAGACATCTGCTACCACAGAAGATTCTAACTACTTCCTGAGATCTTTTTGAATTCTAAATGAAGATCTGATAGCTGGCATGAAGACATGGCATAATGAAATGTTTTGTTAACTGCCAGCAATGGTACAATAGTGGCAATGCTTCCATAGTGGCATAGAAAAATGCTAACAGAAAAATACAGCTACATAAAACTGAAACTTGATAGTGAGTTAGAAGATGAACACGCACACAGAGCCAACACTGGATGGCCATTGAGAACAATGCAATAGAAAATGAATCAAGAACAAACAAGATTGTCCAAGAGTTTGGAAATGAAAAACCTTCCATTGAATACTACGGGAGAATTTGAAGAACCTGGAAAATACACATGATTCACAGGGAAACATTACTCATTTACTATCATTTCTACTTTAGGCATGCAAATTACACTAGAAAATATATCATGATAAAATTTGAAAACGAACTAGGCTTAAATGGGTAAAGGAGCATTATCACACATTTATTAAAAAAAGATCATGAACTCAAACTGTTGGTGAATGATGACAGCAGTGAGATTCGTCTCTCTTTAAAGGACATTTGTTCAGCGGCAGCATACAGAATGCGGCAAAAATGTATATCTTTACAGTACAATCATAACCTCTTGCTGATCTGATTAGCACATGCTCAGTTCAGTCCTTGCCTCTCTACCTTCTAACAGAATGTTTGTTGAACAACAACAGATATCCGAAGTTTGAGTTCTAGCATGAATAGAATGAGGCGATATTGTACATGCTAACTCTCATTTCATAATATTATGGTAATGATATGCAATAATACTTAATAATATGAAAATGTGATATGATGATGATGGCCTTACAGATAAGGATAATAATGATATCATATATTATAAAATAACAATAATATTTTCTGTGAGTGGAGAGACACTAGTTACTTTGACTAATAAGAAATGTTGCTCTTTACTGGACTTCAAATAAACGCTTGAGCCCAATTCACAAAGCTGTTTTCATAGAGTTTGTATTACTTCTGGAAATGTCAGAATGCATAATCCTCAAGTCAGTAGTAAGAAACAAGTAATAACACAAATATTTGTGAATCAGGCCTTTCATGCTTGCATACTGTGCAATGTTAGGTTTGGATTGTGAAGTACAATTTGCTAAGTCATATATGTTTTTTTTTGTTCACTTACATATAAATTTGCTTTATTTGTTTACCAGTGTCAATAGTGCAAAATGCACATTCTATGTGAAATTAGTAGTCCATACAGTTGAAATGTACTTACAAAATCTTCAATGATTTCTTTGATGCCGGCGACTGTAAGAATAAATAGAAATGGCACCAAGGTGGTATATCTTCCTGTTGGAGAAACATCTGGAATTTGCTTTAAAAAAAGAGAGCATACACATTTTATTACCTAATAACAATGCTGCATTTGTGCTGCATTTGTGCTACCTGTAGAGTTAATAGTCGGGTTTTGGAGGCAGTCTATTATACAGAATATACCAAAATACATCAAACATAAGTAGATGGTGGCATTGAAACACAGAATACACTTTAAAAGATAAGTCTTTACCTATTTGATTTTAGCAAGCTTACAACCTCCAAACATTATGTAAAAGCAAAAATGGCCCATTCCCTGAGAACACAATGTTGGACAACTTTTATGTTTCCTTTTCTCTATTTTTCAAATTCACAATTTGGACTTTGTCTAGTAGCTAATTAAACTGAATGGACATGATTAACAAAAGTCAGAAATCTGCTATCAAAGTTTCAGACATCATAAAGGGATGGAATTCCAGCTTTTTGAAATGTATAAAAGTTTTCCAAGTAAAGCCTAGAAGCCTGTGACGGACCTGTAAAATATTTGTAAATTTCATTTTTGGATGCATGTATATATTCTCATATACAAAAAACAGCTAAGGAAATGCATTTTTCCCCCACTGCAGAAAAATATTCCCATACGGAGAAACCCCTAATGCAAAAAAGTCAGCAATTGTAGAGATGTTTCCGTTTCTCTTCCCTGCCCTAGAAAGGAATTTATTCCTGCCACTAAAAGGAGTAAATGTCCAGCTCAAGAAGGGGTAGAAGAAGAATTTGTGATTACCTCAAATAGGTTTGTAGGTGTTCTCAAACTTCCCAGCATTTCCATACCATGGTGGTGTTCTTCTAGATACAAGCTTAGAGGCTCATAATTACCCAGCTGATATTTCTCTTGTGCCTACGTTGCTCTTCATCTATGCATAAGTTCAATGGATCTAGCAAATGATTTGCAATTCCCGTATTTACAAAAGCCTATTAATACCTGGATCATGACATCTCTCATTACCTCTTCTCTATGATTGCTTCCTTATAACATAACCGCAGAATTAATAACAATATTCATCATGTTCAGTCCATATGCAAAAATGTCAAATCACAGGGTGACACTTTGAAAGTTTTCTATATAATGTGTTCCAAAAGTACTCTAAAGCATTCAAATACTTTACTTCTGCAGCACTCTCAAACATATACTTGCTGATGCCAGAGTTACTGTTGGACTTGGCCCGTTCTGGAGGGTCATTCCGCAAAATTTTGCCTTTACCCTTCTGTTTTCTCAACCCATTTTTTGGCTTTTAGGACTCTGCGTACTTTATCACTGCTAACCAGTGCTAAAGTGCTTGTGGTCTCTCCTTAAAACATGGCAGAATCCATTTACCTAATTGGCATATTTAATTTACTTGTAAGCCCCTAGTAAGGTGGCAGTACCTGTGCCCAGGGCCTGTAACTTAAATGCTACTAGTGGGCCGGCAGCACTGGTTGTGCCACCCACTTAAGCAGCATTTTAAACATGTCCCAGGCCTGCCACTGCAGCCTGTGCGTGTAGTTTTAGACTACCATTTCGACCTGGCAATTTTGGGGTTTTTTGCCAGGCCTAAACCTTCCCTTTTTAATACATATAAGTCACCCAATCTCGCACAACCAATGAAGCTGCTACTGGTCTCTAATGGGATGCACTAATGGAGGTGCACTCCGCAAGAACAGCCGCTGGCGGAGCCTCCAGGACAATTGCGCAACAACCAGAGTAAGAGAGCCCTGGAGCACGTTGATGTGGGGCTGGTGCCCGAATCACGTTGTGGCCAGGGAGTGAGTGATTGGTTATGCCTCCTGCTTGGGCCCTGGAGCTGGCAGTCTGGGCCTCTTGCCTGTGAGGACCAGGGACTCCGACACTGCCTGCTGGAGAGGACTGCGATGGGGAGCCAGGCATGGTGCCTGGAGGCAGGGAGCCTCTGGGCAGTCTGAGGGACGGGGCCCTGGCGTAAACTGGTGAGTGCAGTGAGAGGCCCTGAGCGGGCAGGTCATAATTGGCGTGGTGCCCTCCCTAGTTTGATCATGGTGGGACGGCTTTGAGCTGAACCGGACGAGGAGAAGGGAAGGTGTGACTGTCGGGCCTAACTCTGCCGCTTAAAAATGCTCTGGGAACTGGCTGGGGCTTTTGGTGGGCACCGCACATTCTCCTCGGTAGCCCTTTCTGATATCGCCTACACTTGACGCGACTGGCCTGCACACAATGCGCCAACTTCGACGTTGGATACCTCCGACGCCTGGCCTGATCCACTTGTGCACGAGACTCCTGAACACACTGCTGCTGAATGCGGTGTGGCCTGGTCTGCTTGTGCTCCCCGGTTGTCCCATCTGTAGTACTGGGGCATGGCGGGACCGGACTGGCGAAGGGAGTTGTGGCTTTTGGGGGCGCCGGGCAGGGCTGAGTAGGCGTGGATCCATGCTCATGGCCATAACCATCTTGCTAGCTGTATCTTGATGCCTTCCCTGCCTCCCTTCTAACCATACATTCTTCACCAACTGCTCAACTATTGTGATCCAAGCATGGGGAGTACAGACAGCAAGCTACCTAAATTGCACTTTGAACCCCGAAAGGGATCAAGAGTATCTGTTGCAGAAGGTAACACTTTGGATACCCCAGGTTCATTGCAGGATGCCAGGGATTGTGAAGACTTAATGAAATTGCTCCTTAGGGCCATGCAAGAAAGACTGTTCTCGATAGACACTAAAATGGATACCCTAAATGCTTGAAAGGACACTGATGTATAAGTTGGAGAGGCATGACAATAGGCTAGCAGAATTTGAACAGCACACCTCCACTGCCGAGGATGATTCACCATTAAAGTGAGAAACTATACAAAATATGGAGGAAGTTCTCTGAATCATTGCAGCAAAAAATGAGAATTTAGAAGTGTAGTCCCGGTGCAACAATATATGAATATTAGGGTTGCCCGAGTCTACCAATGCGGGGAGAATGGAGGACTATTTTGAACACATGTTGCTGACACTGTTCGGAGAAGAGGCATTCTCCAGTCTGCTCACAGTAGAAAGGGCCCATAGATCACTGGAGAGCAGACTCGAAGAGGAGGATCCGGGGAGGGGAATCGCAACTGTATGCTTCAAGATAGCCCCTCGAAATAGAACGGCTGTGGCCAACCATATAAAAGAGATGATGATTGATCGTGCTTTGTTAGCCATTTGGAGAAATAGGCACCCACTAACCAAAGAAGGTACATACTATTCCACTGTACACTGAGTCTGGTCCAGATTAGACTACTGGCTGATATCAAGAATGTGGGTCCCTGGGTTTGGAGAGTCACACACTGGGTCTGTACACTCTCTGATCATGGAACCGTGCTGTTATCTCTAAAGTTGCCCAGTGTGTTGTAAATTGGGCTTTGGCTGGAGATTGAACCCTGAAGCCTTATTAGCCACAGTCTTTACAAAGGAACAAAGGACAGAAATATCTGACTTTTTCGAGCTCAATGTGGTCACTGCAGATACTAAGTCTACCATTTGGGAGGCCATCAAGGTCACTATCCAGGGTAATGAATAGTGAAATGTAATTGGGTTTTGAGAACACTAAGGTCTCACCTGTCATGCCTTGAGGCTGAGATCAAGACACTGATACAAGAATTAGCACAGGGCACCGACAACCTAGTTCTTGAGCAGATGAAGGAAAATCTTGCAAAATGTTATGAAATAGCAGCAGGGGAATGTAAGAAACATGCAAGAACAATGGCATATGGGGGAGAGAGAGAGTGGGCTGGCAAGTCCTTAGTAGCCAGGACCAAGCAACACTGGGTGGCTATGTGTGTAATGAAAATTGAGGACCCCAAGGGAAGCCCCCTCCAAGACACACATCAGATTCTGTCTGTATTCTCAACTACTTTCAGAAATGGATACTCCACTACTGGACAGCAGCCCTCTTCTTACATTTAGACATACTTGGAAGATACTGTGCTGGGCTGGTTAAGCGATGGTCACCACCTCTTTCTGGAACAGCCGTTTACTGTAGATGAGATACTGGGAGTACAGGGCAAGCTGCCCACTAGTAAAACACCTGGTTCCAATTGACTGCCAGTTACGCTAGTAACCCTACTCCACAGGCTTCACTCCAGTACCGCAGTCACAATAAGATATAGCAGTAATGGGGAAAAAACTCTTCCAGTTATTTCTACGGAGGGAGTCAGGCAAGGATGTATCCTAGCCCCCTTCCTGTTTTTAATTTATACAGATGGGCTGGAGGCTCTTATTAAGTAAGAAACTTGATTTTCCCAAAATAGGCAATAAGCCTGTCCTGCTTTTATCTTATGCAGATGACACGGTTTTATTAGCTAGGACCGAATTTATGACCTCTCTTGATTTAAAAGTAAACTTTATCAAATCATACACAATGGTATGTGCGCCAAAAACCACTAAAACCTTTATTGTGCAGGATGAGAAAATAGAAAAGGTCAGTAATTTCTCATACCTGGGCAATCTTTTTAATAATCAGTTGACATCGGAACCACTTTTAACTTTAAGAGTGCAGCAGACAAGTAGGGCGGTGGATGTACTATTCTGTTTTACTTGTAAATTGGGGCATAAGCCTGTGAAGGAATTAATTACCCTTTATAGAGCCAAAAGTCTTTCTATTGCCACGTATGGAGTGAGGGTTTGGGGCTACGCTAAAAGCCAACAGCTTGTAATAATGGAAAACAAATTTATGAAAAGATTACTGATGCTCCCGAAAAGTGCATCTACCCTATTCTGCCATATGTAACTTGGTTTAGAATTTATAGAAGACCGCATAGGCAGTGCCCCTTTGCTTCTATGGGCCAAGATATGGACCTCAGATGATTTAACGTTTTTACATGATGTTATCAAAGACTGCCTAATAAGTATTTTAAAACAGACACTGCCCAGTGCCCACGCTGCCATCTAGAGGGGGCGGAGTTTAGCCACATGATGTGGAGCTGCCCACAATTGGGTACCTATTGGGAGGAGGTAACGGAATTGCTGTGCGACATCACGGACCGACGACTTGAGGCCAACATGGGTACCTTATTACTACTACACTGGTTTCCGCACACCTCCAAACTGAAGGTCACGAGTAAATCCTGGGATCTGGGACTGTTGCTAGCTAAAAGAGAGATAACGGCACACTGGAAATCGAGAGATGGGCCTACCGTGGTGCGGTGGAAGGCAGAATTGATTAAATGGGCAACGAGCGAAAGCACAGTTAGGTATCAGTACGCCAGGTGGACAGATAATGAAAAGGCACTGGAGACTGCAAGGGCATGGGAGGCGCTAGTGACAGCGCTGCAGGCCCCAGAGGAAGATTCAGAGGGGGATTCAGCCCCGGAGATATAGAAAGGAAGGTGTTGGACGGCGATGGGCGGTGTGGGTACCCCGAGACAAGCATGTTGTGCAGACACTGTACTAGAGCAATTAGGAGCGAGGGCGTATTGAGAGGAGATGACCATGTAGAGTATTGCAGCGGGAATAGTTGAGGTGGATTGATTAGACACTCGAAGAAGGACACACCGGTGGAGGGGGGTGGAGTGGGAGGGGTGGGTGAAGGGTTACTTTATTTTATTAGTCATATTACCCGGTTCTCCTGGAGCGGATAGGTGTCGCTGAATAGCAAAGAGACGGACCGCTCCCGACAGTAATTTGAAGTAGGGGGGGGAGGGGAAGTAGCGGCTAGTACGGGGAACGTCAGCATATGCTAAGAATGAGGAGAGAATGAGGAGGGATTGGATGGGTGGCGGGCCGACTGCAGGGAGTGGTATTGTATATACGTAATATGGCATATATGTTTGCTGTTGTGAGAGAAAACTATTAAAAACAAGTTACAAAAAAAAAAATCAAAGACTGCCTAAAATCAGACAATGTTTTAAAGATTCCATGTTTTCAATATTTAAAGGAGGAAATACAATGAGATTGGTTTGGAATTTTTTTTTGAGAATCCTGAAGGAATTCCCCTGATGCCAAAAGTATTATCAAGGAGGCATACTGCTCCAGACAATAGGCTTATCAGTCACCAACATGGAGATACGGGAGACCCTCGCTCGCTCCCTGCCCCTGCACAATTTTATCTACCATTCTCTATTAAGTCCCAGTTCTGATTTTATTTAACCAGATTTTGTTTATGCACCGTGCATTTTTTGCTGGCATTTCCTCGCCAAGGAGGGTGGTCAAACAAGCTTATGCCATGCCCATGTGACAATGCCTCCGCTCAAAGCACTATGCACTTTGTATTATTTTGCACATTGTATAAATCAGAGAGAACTAGATTTCTGCTACCATAATTAAGGAATATTCGCCCTTGTTCATATATTGATGGTTTTAGCTTTTTACTGTCACTGGCTACGGCTGAAATCCGTACTGCAGGAGCGAATTATATATGAGGTTCCATTGCAATCAGAAAGTGTTATGAGTAAAATCTGTATAGAAACTACTAGGGTTACAGTCAGTTGTTTACATTTTTCTTCTGTAAAAGCTTAATATGATATAGTGCAGCTTACAAAGTGTTCCTTTTAACGCTTCTGTGATTTTTGTATGCATTGTATTTTAAACTTTTTAATCTGTAAATATTTTTATGATTCTCTGAGCTGAAATAAAGCTATTCTTGACTTGACTGCCAGTTACATTTTACAAGCGCTATGCATATATACCAGCCCCACATCTTCTAGCAGTCATTGTGGAGGCAAAGCAGTGGCGAGTCCTCCAACCATCCATGTAAGAGCACTTTCAAATCCAGAGAAACCTTCCCACCGGTGTGATTCATACCGCCAACTTTCCCTAATAAATTGTGATGTAGAGGTGTTAGCAAAACTGATCACAAATAGACTGATGCTTCTACTCCCCAATCTAGTGAGACCGGACCAGTCGGATTTTATCCCCAGGTGCTCCATGGCCAATAACGTGCGCACCTTGTTTGCCCTCTTACAAGACATCAATCCAGACCTCGAGGCAGTAGCTATCTTTATAGATGCCTCCAAGGCAGTCGACTCCATTGAATGGGAATTTTTATTAACAATCTTAAGCAGGATGGGCGTGCCCACCACTTCCTAGACTGGATCTGCCTGCTTCCCATGCTACCAACTGCTAACGTTTGCATTTATGGAGCCCTCTCCAAGTCCTTTTTGTTTTGCGTGGTGCAAGACAGGGGACCCGCTCTTCCACATCCTTTTTGCATTGTCAATTAGGTATCCTAATCTCATTATATGCAGACAATACAACTCTACATGTCTGAGACCCCAGAGTATGTCTTAATGCTATCAAGCGGGAGGACATCATCAGATTTGGATCTCTTTGCGGAGCCTTTATAAACTTAACTAAGTTGTAGATATTCCCCCGAATGAACAACGTAAAATGATTCACTCCAGAGTTTTCCCTCACATGTTGTGTTGGCTCTCTTAAGCATTGGGCATTTGGATACACAGGGACAGGGAGACAGTGATACAGGAAAAGTATGGAACAGCCATTTCCAAGATTTAAGACCAAATAGCGTGTTGGATCTCACTTTCCCTTTTACTCGCCAGATGCACAAGTCTTATTAAAGTGATAATTCTCCCTAAACTACTCCATTTGTTTATGAATCTACCTCTGCCCCTAAATAACTATTTTATCGCTACCCACAAAACTCAGTTAATCAGGTTGACGTGGGTTGGTGGGAGGGAAAACAACCCAGAATCAGTGGAAGTCCCTCACACTACCTTTTCACCATGGTGGGTTTGAAGCGCCACACCTCAAACTTTATTACTTGTGTGCATAGGTGGCATCTAATGACATTGGCCGTCACCGTACCTCCACCACCAGCTGGTTGAAATAGACAGCATGGTTCCCATTCCACTATATTCTCTAATTGGTAAAGGTTTTTGTTGATCCACACAAGATGTTGCTATAGCTAAATGCACAATTAGAATGTGGGATAAACTGGGCAGGAAAAGGAGCCCCGGTTACATTTACTCCCTCAACCCAACCTCACACACTACCCCCGTAACCTATTACACATGAAGCCTCAGCTATAACACGGCTACGCACCAGTGAACTGACAACATAAGGAGATCTGTATACAACTGGTTCTTTTCTCGTGCTCGAGGAGTATAGGGGAGAAGGTCCCTGCACTCCTATGAGATCTTTTTATACTATTGGCTATGCAGCAGCTGTAGGCTTACTCTCTCAGAGTTCCCAGCGGAGACGACCCCCTTCCAAACGCTAGAGACACTGCTCAATGCTACGACTACTAAGCACCTAATAACTAAACTTTACTGTGTCGTCCAAGAGGAAGTGTGTGTACAGACCCAGCTAGCAAAGGCTTCTTCGGAGGAAGAACTAGGCGAGAAATTCCAGATCAACAATGGAAGTTTTGCTCTAAGCCAACAGGCATGGTGTCTTTGAGCAGCAAGCTTCGAATTAATTATTACAAATTCCTGCAGCGGCCTATTACATGCTCACTGCCCTGTATAAGCTCGTCCGCAGGGAAGATTCTAATTGCACTGGATGTGGTACGCCAGATGCCATTTTTTACTTTTAGTATGGCTATGTAGGAGAGAACAACAATATTGGATGAAGGTGACGAAATCCTTGTCAACTATGATAAGCTGCGACCTGCAGATAGAACCTGTCACTAACCTGCTGGGCTGGAGAAAAAACTTTACATCTCCACATAAGAAATTCATTGCAATCACCCTGCTGCTGGCCAAGAGAATGGTGGCCTGTAGGTGGGAAAGGAGCAGAGCCTCCAAAATCATACAATGGATGAGGGATTTAATATACTACACAACAGTTGTAACTGCATGCCGACCTCTTACCAGTGCCTCCCGGCCCAAAAACATTTGGAGCCCGCACAAAGCATACCTGCTACTCCAACCAGATAACTCTACCACCACAGCCATGATGGTGGGCTGAGGCGGAAAACTCATGCGTCAGATTCTCCGGTGCACAACCCTCACCATTTAAGACTTGCTTACTGAATCTGTCAGAACAGACTATGTGACTTGCCTTACCTTATGCTATGCTGACCAGCCCGTCTCCTTAAGGTTCTCATGCAATACAAGGGCATGTCCAGCAACAACTTGTGTCACTAGAATGTGCGAAAGGGAGGATCCTGCCCAATGTCACTTCAATGTGCATTGTTGTCGTGTTTCTGTGTCTATTCCCTCTGTATTAAAAACTGCACTGTCTAGAGAAGATGATGTATACAGTTGTATTGTTATTTACCGTACTGGTTTAAATATAATAAAATCGGGGGGGTGGAACGTGGTGCATCTGTTATGAATGTCTAGCACCTGTCAATCTATGAAACCGAAGTATCTTCGGTAAATTGTAAATTGAGTATTCCGTTTTACAGAGCACGCAGACCTCATTAGCAAACTACTGGTTAAGATTATATATCTTATAATGGGAATCTGAATTAAATTCCATGTAATGTTTTGATATATATGATATTAAAGCCAGCTTTTCATCTGCCTGCATTTTATAATGGGATTCTGAATTACATTTCATGAAATGTTCTAATATATGAAACTAAAGGCAGCTTTTTATCTGCCTGACCATTCCTACCAGACATTTGCCTGCATGCTTCAAAAAACATCTCGTATTTCGAGAAGTAACATTACACATATTAATAGGTTAAGAACCAGAGTTTACATCATTCATTTGGAATGACCATGTATGTTTTTCTCCACAGCACTGTAAGGGATGACGGAGGCATCCTAGGGTTAAATCCAATTAGTCTGGCCTTACTTTTTAACAGTTGCTCCACGGCAAACATTCAAATGTTTGGAGAAGCCAAGAGCTTCCTACGGAATCTTCAAGAAGCACATGAGTAAATACTGATTGCATATGAGCAGTTTGGAGATTATCTTGAGATCTTTTCATACACCATAGACCAAATATCTGAGACTTTGCAAATCTAGAAAATTCGCGACCAGTTATGTTATTGAAATTGGCTCATAATGTTTTCAGAACAACTTTATGTCATTTAACCTTTCTAACATAAGGAACTGCCTTTGAGTAAATCAAATCAAAAAACTTTATTCAGTTTTTGTTCACAAAACCATAAAAGTTACACAGATAAAAATACATAAAGACAATTATATATTAATACATAATTTAAAAAGATATACTGTACCGCAATATAAAACAGCTCAATTAAAAAAAAACATGCCTAAATAGACGAATTTTACACATCCATACAGGTCCTAGATTTCATTGAGGCTTTTAAAAACCCTACTATAAAAAAAGATACAATCCTCTTTCAACAATTGAAAATACACAAGGGCCGGACGAACCTGTCTAAATTCAATCTTTTTAAAATAGGAACCAAAAAATGCCTACGGGGATTTCATACATTTTGCATAAAAACAAAAAGTGCAGCAAATCCTGCGGAGACTGTCCGTCGCAGCCGCAGGGAGCTAGCACTTGACCTCTATGAGAACCCTTTGGTCTGGCTAGCAAAAGGTGGAAGATGTTCAACCGAAACCTAGTTAACAAAAATTTCTCATGTGTTGACAGAGACCCCATAAGATAAGGTTCCGTCGACGGAGTCGTCTTGAGTGTTAAATACATCCGAACACTAGGTTTCAGCACCTCTTCAGCTTCCCTATCTGCTTTTCTTAGGGTAAGGAAGGCTATCTTAGTTAATTCCACATCCTTCTTGACGATAGTATCAGGTTTGGAAAATAGGTCACTCCGCCCTATCCCCTCAAAACTTCTTTTGATATACCTTAGCCAGGGAATACGATCCGAGTTATCAAGGGACATACACTCTCTTAAAATCAAGTGGTTGAGAGTTAGATCTTTGTTCAGCCAACACTTTAGCCAGAAGGTCAGGGGTCGCAGAGCAAGAGCATCACTTAAATAGGGGACCCCTAGTTCCTCGTGGACCGCAAAATTAGAGGTTCCACGCGGAACACATAGTAAGCGTTTCAGAAAATCATTCTCCACTACCTGGGAGGGAATCTGCGGCAATATATCCCCAGATTTCACTACCATAGGTGGCTATGGCCAAGCTTTTGGCTTGGTAAACTTTAAACATAGCTCCTGTTGGTTTCTTCCCTATCTTAGAGGCAAAGTTAAAAATTGCTGTATTTACCCGAGCCAGATCCCCTTTTTTCCTCAAAATTAGGGGACCCCATTTAAGTTGGTCGTCAAAGAGAACCCCTAAGTAGGAAAATACAGTTGTGCAGGGGATCTTGGCGGGGCCAACGCTAAAATGGAAACTTTTTTTCGAATGATGCCCCACTTTCATGACGTAGGACTTGGAATCATTAATTGCCAAGTCCCGATCCGTCATGAATCTGGAGAATGTGGATAAAAGGGATTGCAAACCCATTTCGGTCCTGGATATGAGGACAGCGTCATCCGCATATAGCAGGATGGGGATACCATGCCGTCCCACGTAAGGGTAATCAACTCCAGTTGCCCTTAGTGCACTATCCAGTTCATTTATATAAAAATTAAATAAAAAGGGTGCCAAAATGCATCCCTGCCGGACTCCTCTTAATCTCAAAATCCTTGGTTACCTGCAAATCCTGTGAGAACCTAACAGCTTTAGTTGACATATGCAGGTCCTCAAGAAAATTAACAATGCTGTTCTCCACCCCCATTGCCCTCATGGACTGCCATAGTTTGACCCTGTTTACACAGTCGAACGCAGATGACAAGTCCATGAAGGCAAGCTGGATAGTTCCGGGGCGAGCAACAGTGTATTTGCTCAGTATCATAGATAAGTTAAGACACTGAGCAACAGTAGAGCGTCCCATCCGGAATCCATACTGGACGTCCGACATAATCTTGTGCTCCTCTGCCCATGTTGTTAATCTCTGTAAAAGGATGCGTCCTACCACTTTAAACACTGAATCAATAAGTGAAATCGGTCTGTAACAGTGGGTGCTATTCCTGTTACCCTTCTTGAAAACAGGGACTATGGTAGAAGAGGCCCAAGACTGGGGACAGCCATTCTTTGCAGCTGCATTAAATACGGTCTCTAGTATCGGGGCCCAGAACGGGGGGGTCCGATTTGAATAAATCTGGGGGGGATCCCATCTGGGCCTGGTGCTTTGTTAACAGATAGTCCTATAATACCATCCAGAATCTCACCCCTATTAAAAGTTATTACAGGGTCCTTCGTGTCCCGGCTTTCTCTGTAATTAAACTCAAGAGGGCAATCAAACATAGATTTAAAGTGGAGAACCCATTCCTCCTCTGTAATGTGTGAATCTAAGGGCCCTCCCCCCTTCCTGATCAAAAAGGGACCGATTCACAACACTCCAGAACCTCGAACTGTTCCTGAGAGTGCTTGAGTCGATCAGCTCCTTCCAAGCTTCTTCCTTCAGGGCACCCTTCCGTTTGGCAAGGGCTGACTTATATTCCTTTCGACAAGCACATACCTCTGATTGAATTTTTGGTTTGGCAGACAACGCTACCCTCAACCTCTTAGCTGCTTTAGAGCAGTAGGAATCAAACCATCTGGGACCATTTGAGGCATTTCTTCTGGCTGGAACACTTAAAATTTCACCCACTTTTCTCGCTATTAACTCGTATGCGCCAAGGATCTCATTAGAGGGGGACCCCTCGGTTGTACATATTATTAATTCATGAGCACAAGATGTTTTTACTTTATTATAGAATTTTTCCGGAGACACCTGGGACCATTTCAATCTGCGCTTTCCGTCCGTCGTTCTCAGAACACCCCTAGTTGAAACATCACCAATCTTTACTGTTAGTGGGCCCGTCATATAAGCTGTTAATGGATTGTGGTCACTATATTCACTCTCCACAATCTTAAAACCATGAAAGGAAGATTGCAAGGAAGAAGAAATTAAAATGAAGTCAATAAATGTCCCCCTACCGTGCCCTTTAAAAGTTGGCACAGGAAACTTAATGTACGGGTCAGCTAGAGACATCAGGGCGACCATATCCAGTTCATTTATCATGTTGTTCAAGAGTTCCCCCTGAACATGATGCTCAAAATGAAAACCACTCATACGCGGACAACCCAACTCAGAAATACAAGATGTTCTGGGATTACCACAGGGGTGTATATTAAAATCCCCGGAAACCAAAAGATTATGTAGACTGTGGCCCAAAAATTGTCTAATAGTCGCTCCCAAGGTAGTAATACTACAGGCCTCGTGTGGGTAAGCCACCGAATTATAAAAGTTAACAATTCCCCATCTGGTATCCCCCCTTTTAGCTGACAACGCCAAAATTCCCAGGTATGTAGTTGGCATCATTTGGAACTTACAATCAACAACCACAGAGATGTATACAACTAGACCACCCTTTGGTCTTCCACTCACCGATGGAGTGGCCGGGACAAAAAATGCCTTGTATCCTTCCAAAAATAGATCACAATCCACTGTCCATGTTTCTTGGAGGCTAATTACCGTGAATTGCTTCACATATTTCACCCATAGCGGATCTTGGAACTTGTTGGCCAACCCTGCAATATTCCAGGATAGGAAATTATTTGGCCTCACATCTGGAGGCCTTTCAACTACCTCCACTGGGGACTGGAGAAAAACAGCAGGCTCCGGCTCAGGGGGTGTGAGGTCCCTCAGTCAGTCACAATCCTCCAGGCCTGATAAAGCAGCAAATCTATTGTTAACGCCAATGAGGCGTCAGTGTCAAACTGCCTGACTGATTCTGAAGGTAAGTAGGTCATAGAGGTAGGCTGATGCCTAGATGCTAGACTATTTGACCACACACCTCTAGGAGCTACCCTGGGGACATTTTCAGACCTATCCCTATAAAGGGCTGGCTTGTAAAAGTAGCCCAGAGGTAAAGCCCTAATAACAGATCCCAATAAGGGTGTAAGGCTAATTTCCCTGGATAAAATACGGCCCGCAGTGTAAGGATTGTCAAAATTTACAATAACACAATCACCAGAACCCGATTTGGGCGAACTCCCAATCCAGCTAACCCTGCGTGCCATAAGGATGTTACTAGACACGCGGTCACCCAGGATAGTATTGTGTGTAAACCAATGAGTTAATTTATTTAACAGCTGCCCATAGTCTTCGTTAGCCCCTTTGGGGAGAGAAGGAACACTCCCCAAAACTACTACATATGGGGTGGATTCGGGTGGAAGGTCAATAGTTGGGAGACTCATTGATTGTAGGACCCTTCCTTCTGACCTACAAGCCCTGTGAGGCACAGAAGGCCCCGCTCTTATAGGAGACTGACATACGGTTACTGGTGCATCTGCGTTACTGAGCCTGGTGCTGTTGGAGCTGCTCTTATCTAGCACCACGCTATTTACTGCAGGCCTCACAGAGGAGCCTACCCCTGCTCCTTTGCCCCCAGTGATTGGATGGACTTTACTAGTGGTTATGCTAGCTATCGGTGTAGCCAACGAATTGGAGCTAGCCAGCCCCTCTAGTTTTAATAACCTAACTTCTATTAAGCTTATTTTTTGAAGGATAGGATCCAATAGGGTAGACATCATAGTTTTGAGCCTAACCCAGAAGTTCCCCTCCTGTATACTGTCAGAGAACTGCCCTAGCATTATCTGATTCGTGGGAATAGGGGGACCCTCTTTGCAAACATTTGTAATAGGGACAACTAATGATTTCCTTCCAGATGTGCCCTGTGCAAGTTTGATTCATTTCGGTAGGCCTCGGGTCTTCCTTTTTATGGAGGGCAATTCATTGGTACAAGTTGACTTCATCTTTGCTTTCTGCCCTCTAGTTGTGGCTTTAAATTTAACAGGGCTGGGTTCATGCTCCATAAATGAGCAGGAAACAGAATTTGTCACT